>CAUYLG010034583.1:0-11553 GCA_963573385.1 Cacajao melanocephalus | reverse complement strand
ACAGTGTGGTGATTCCTCAAGGATCTAGAACTAGAAATACCATTTGACCCAGCAATCCTATTACTGGGCATATACCCAAAGGATTATAAAACATGCAATTATAAAGTCACATGCACACATATGTTTATTGTGGCACTGTTTTAATAGCAAAGACTGGGAACCAACCCAAATGCCCATCAAGGATAGACTCGATAAAGAAAATGTGGAACATATACACCATGGAACAATATGCAGCCATAAAAAAGGATGAGTTCATGTCCTTTGCAGGGACATGGATGAAGCTGGAAACCATCATTCTCAGCAAACTGACACAAGAACAGAAAATCAAATACTGCATGTTCTCACTCATAAGTGGGTATTGAACAATGAGAACACATGGACACAGGGAGGGGAATATCATACACTGTGGCCTGCTAGGGGGTGGGGGATCTAGGGGAGGGATAGCAAGGGGTGAGGGGATTGGGGAGGGATAATATTAGGAGAAACACCTAATGTAGATGATGAGAGGATGGACACAACAAAACACCATGGCATGGGTATATCTGTGTAACAAACCTGCACGATCTGCACATGTACCCCAGAACTAAAAAACAAAAAAGGAGAAACAAAAACACTAAACTCACTCACTAAACCTTGTTTTATATTTCATTGATCATAGCTGGGTCACATTTCATTTCATTATCCTTAGACCAATTCAGCCAACTTCTGGAGATGTGTATGAGTATTCAGATTCTCATAACACAACGGGAAATGGGGTGAATATCTAAAAGTCAAAATCAGACTTTTAAGGAGGAAAAAAGAAAAATGGATGTAAGATTAAAAATAGTAATATTTAATATATGTGTACCCTTCTCTATTTCTGGAATACCCTGGGCTTATTTTAGATGACACTTTTCTACTCATTTTGCTAGATTTAGTTTAAATGTCTTCTTCCTATGTTATGTTTCCTGATTTCACTTTTCTTAATTCTTCCTCTTAGATCAGCCAGGATTCAGTGAATTCCTATAATAAATTACTTATATTTAAATGTCATTATTTTATATCTTTCCACCTAGAAACTCCCAGAAAGTACCAACTATGTCAGTCATCTTTATTTATTCATCACTGAGCACAGAACCTAAGCTTAAAGGAAGAGATAAAAATGTTGAATTGGATATTCTACAACATTCTTGGTACATATTATAATATGTCAGTTTTAAGTATGAAAATCCCTTGATTCTGCATGTAATTTTTATACTTTCTGTGTGATTGGGTTTAACATAAAAAATTATTTACTCAGCATGTAATAAATCAGAACTTGAAAAAAATCAGAGGACCATATGGATGTAAAATATTTCAGTCATCTGGCATAGATAATAACTTGACAGAGAAAATGTCAGACAAAATTACCCTTAAATAATTCTGAGTCCTCTATGGAAATCATGTAACTCTATTGTACCTCTCTAAAAAATTCCATGCCTGGCTTTGATGAAATATTTATTACTAAATAAATACCCTGTGTAACATATCACCGAGAGTTGCTGATGTATCATCCAAATTCAATCTGAATATAGATGATCTTTTTAGATGTCAATTCAAAGAGAAATCTTTAGATTTTAAAATTTATTTTGAATAAAACTACCCCAAAGCATTCATTTTTAGTTATACATCTTCCACACTTACAAACTTTGACCCTCTTCAAATTGGCCTCTGAGAGATGAATATTTGACTTCAAGGATCACAATCATTTTAATAAATAAAATATTATAGATGCTAGCATCAGTGAAAATGGTAGAATTTGGACCTCAAAACTTAACTCCTTTACAAAATAGCAACCAAAAAACTGACAAAAATAGTCAGAATCAACTTTTAGAGAATTCCTGAAATTAATTAATGGCTTACAGCAATCTGGGCATCACTGAGTCAAGAAAACTGGGTGAATTTTGGCAAAAACAGAGAGTTTTGTGGTATTTTATCTGGTCCAGTCCGCTGTTCCTCAGCTCCTCACAAGTCTTGAAAAATAACAGGCTTTTTCAGTACTGGAAGAAGCAGAGCACATTTGGAACTCTCTGAAAGCCTTAATATGAGAAAGGATTCTTTCTTGGCCTGTCTGGTGGTTCACTGGACAACTCTACATGAAAAGACTGCCATTAATTGACTCATATTTACCCAATGCTCAAATTCACTCAATGTTAAAAGCTTTCCTCTGTGGCACCTTTGCAGAATGTTTTTCCATAAAGGTTGTCTGAGGCAGTGAATGGTATTAATAGTAGGGGCAAACAATAGACTAACCAAATTGCTTAAAAGGAAAGCCATAGGATGAGATGTCCAAAGGGCTTTGGAAAGCCCCAACATTCTTGGGAATCTAGAAGGCCATGTTCATGTATAGGACTGTACACCTGCTCAGGAAATGCCTGAGAAGTTGCCCAAGTATTACTTGATGCAGATTTGGAGATTCTTTAAAAAGCAGAACGTGGTAGCTAAAAAGGAGTAGCCAATTACCTGGCTGAATATAGAAAGCATATTCAAACATTCTCACAAGTCCCCTGGCAAAGACTTGGAGATTATCAGCTCTGGACACTTAAGGAAATATCTGTCCAATTAACTGAACACTGAGGTAGCTGAGTACAAACTTTAGTGGCTACATTTGACCAACATTACAATTACAAGCACTAACACAAACTTTGGGTTGGGAGTAGAATTCTTTTTTCTTTTTCTTTTTTTTTTTTTTTTTTTGAGACAGAGTCTCGCTCTGTTATCCAGGCCGGAGTGCAATAATGCAATCTTGGCTCACTGCAAACCCCACCTCCTGGGTTCAAGCGATTCTCCTGCCTCAGCCTCCCAAGTAGCTGGGATTACAGGGACCCACCACCATGCCTGATTAATTTCCGTAAGCTTTGTAGAAACAGGTTTTTACCATGTTGGTCAGTCAGGGCTGAACTCCTGACTTCAGGTGATTCACTTGCCTTGGCCTCCTAAAGTGCTGGGATTACAGGCATGTGCCACCGCGGCCAACCTGGGGCTAGAATTTGATTTCCAGAGTTGCCACATTACTTTATTTAAAATATCCAGTTTTCAACAAAAATTATGAGATGTGCAAAGAAACCAAAAATTTTTGGGACAGCCAAAACTAACTTGAGAAAGGAGAATAAGATTGAAAGACTCAGATTGGCTAATTTTAAATTTCACTATACAACTATAGAAACCAAGACAGAGTGGTCATGGAATAATGGAATTGATACATAGGTCAATGTAATATAAATGAAGGTATAAAATTAAGCCCATCTATGATCAATTGATTTTTGATAAGGATGTCAATACCGCTTAATGGGGAGAGAATAGTATTTTTAGCAATTGGCTTTGGGATAGCCTCATGCAAAAGAATAAATCTGAACTGCTACTTTACACCATATGCAAAAATGAATTGAAAAT
The DNA here is from genome assembly GCA_963573385.1 of Cacajao melanocephalus. Lineage (NCBI taxonomy): Eukaryota > Metazoa > Chordata > Mammalia > Primates > Pitheciidae > Cacajao > Cacajao melanocephalus. The sequence continues at coordinate 8,142 of CAUYLG010034583.1, read as the reverse complement.
CTATTGTCTTAGTCTATTTGTGCTGCTATAACAAAATACCTCAGTCCGGATAACTTCTAAAGAAAATAAATTTATTTTCTCACAGTTCTGGAGGCTGGGAAGTCCACAATCAAAGCACTAGCCTATGGTGTCTGGTAAGGGCCTGGTCTCTGCTTCCAAGATGGTGCCTTGAATGTTGTACCCTCCGGAGGGGAGAAATACTGTTCCCCTCATGGCAGAGAAAGGGAAGAGAGAGAATTCACTTCCACAAGCCCTTTTATAGTGGTATTGACCCATTCATAAGGGCAGATCCCTCTTGATCTATACATGTCTCATTAGGCCCCACCACCCAAAACACTAGAAAGTGTGAATTATGTTTCAGCTTGAATTTTGGAGGGCACTAAAACATTTAAACCATACCATGAATCAAAGAGCTAAGTGAAGGAGCTAAAACTATAAATATATTGAAGAAAAACGTAGGCATAGAATAGATCTTTGTGTTTGGATTACCCAAAGTTTCTCAGATTTGACACTAAAACCACAAGGAACTAAAGAAAATATAGGTAAATTGTAATTCAGAAAAGTAAAAAACTTTTGTGCATTAAAGAACACTACCAAGAAAATGAAAAGACAGTCCTCAGAATGAGAGAAAATATTTGCTAATGATATAACCTATAAGGATCTAAATAGCCGGGTTATTGAAAGGCCTCTTAAAACTTAACAGAATGACAACCCCATTTAAAAAATGAGGCAAGTACTTGATTATAAATTTATGCAAAGAAGATACACAAATGACCAAAAAGCACACCAAAAGGTGGTCAACATCATTAGTCATTAGGGAAATGGAAATTAGAACAAGGTGAAGAAGAACACTTTTCATCCACTAAAATGGCTATTTTTTTTTTAGTGAAAAATTGTAACCACAGTTTATTGCTAGTGGAATAAACTAGTACGTTCACTGTGGGAAGTAGTTAAGAAGTTCCTCAAAGAGTTATACAGTTATGAGTTGCTTAATGATGGGATACTTCAGAGAAATGTATTGTTAGGCAATTTTGTAGCTATGCAAACATCATAGAGCATACTTACACAAACCTAGAAGGTGTAGCCGACTACACACCTAGGCTATATGGTATAGATTATTGCTCATTGGCTACACACCTGCATATCATATTATTGTATTGAATTCTGTAGGTAATTGTAACACAGTTGTATGCATTTGTGTAAGCATATCTAAGCATAGAAAAGACACAATAAAAATACAATATGAAAGATAAAAATTGAACACCTATATAGGGCACTTACTATGAGCTTGAATAATTGGAAGTGGCTCTGAGTGAGTGAGTGGTGAGTGAATGTGAAGGCCTAGGACATTATTGTATGTTACTGTAGACTATACACATGGCACACTTAGGCTATACTAAATTCATAAAAATATTTTTCTTTTTTTTTTTTTTTTTAAATGGAGTCTCACTCTGTCACCGAGGCTAGAGTGCAATGGCCCAATCTCAGCTCACTGCAACCTCTGCCTCCTGGGTTCAAGTAATTTTCCTGCCTGAGCCTCCTGAGTAGCTGGGATTACAGGTGCATGCCACAATGCTGGCTAATGTTTTGTATTTTAGTAGAGATGGGGTTTCACCATGTTAGCTAGGCTAGGCTCGAACTCTTGACCTCAGGTGATCCACCGGCCTCCAATCCTTCCCAAAGTGCTAGGATTACAGGCATGAGCCACCATGCCTGGCCAATATTTTTCTTTCTTCAGTAAGTTAACTTTAATATATTATAATATTTTTGCTTTATAAATTTTTAATTTTTTTAACTTTTGATTCTTTTGTAGTAACATTTAGCTTAAAACACATTGTACAGCTCTGCAAAAGTATTTTCTTTCTTTATATGCTTATTTTATTAGCTTTGTTCTGTTTTAAAGTTGTTTTACGTTATTTTTACTTTTAAACTTTCTTGTTAAAAACTGGGACATGAACATACACATTAGCTTAAGTGTATACAGGGTCAGGATCATCAATATCACTGTTTTCTACGTCCATATCTTGTCCCACTAGAAAGTCTTCAGGGGCAATTAGATGCATGAAACTGTCATCTTCTAGGATAACAATGCCTTCTTCTGGAATTTCTGCTGAAGGACCTGCCTGGGCCTGTTTTGCAGTTAACTTTTTTTTTTCCTCTAGAAAGAGTACACTCCAAAATAATGATATGAAGTATAGATAGTGCATAAACTAGTAACGTATTTGTTTATTAACATTATCAAGTATTAACATTGTATGTACCATATATAAGTGTATGTGCTGTATATCATGTACCACATAGCCATGTTTCTTTCGACAAAGGACTGCGTATGCCATGGTAGTCCCATAAGATTATAATTGAGCTGTAAAGTTTCTATCACCTAGTATTTACTATACTATACTTTTTATTCTTATTTTAGAGTATATTCTTTTTTTTAAAGAGAAATAACTACAAAAGAGCCTCAGATAGGTCCTTCAGGAGGAATTCCAGAAGAAGTCTTTGTTATCATAGGAGGTGACAGCTCCATGCATTATTGCCCCTTTATGAAGACCTTCCAGTGGGACAAGATGTGGAGGCGGAAGACAGTTATACTGATGATCCTGACCCTGTGCAGGCCTAAGCTAATGTGTGTGTTTGTGTCTTAGTTTTTGAAAAAAGTTTAGAAAGCAAAAAAAAAAAAAAAAAAAAAAACTGTAATAGAAAAAATGCTTACAAAATAAGATTGAAAAGCAAAAACATTTGTACAGCTGCTCAATGTGTTTATGTTCTAAGCTAAGAGTTATTACAAGAGTCAAAAAGTTTAAAAACTTTAAAATTTCATAAAGTAAATACATTATAGTAAGCTAAGGTTTACTTGTTATTGAAGAAAGAAAAATATTTTCAGAAATTGCGTGTAGCCTGTGTACACGGTGTTTACAAAGTCTGTGGTAGTTACAGTAATGTCCTAGGCTTTCACATTCACTCATCCTCAGTGAATCACCTAGAGCAATTTCCAGTCCTGCAAGCTCCATTTATGGTAATTTTCCTATATAGATATACCATATTTTGTCTTTTGAATCATATTTTTACTGTACTTTTCTATGTTCAGATTTATAAATACTTACCATTATATTACAATTGCTCATAGTATTCAGTAGTGTAACATTCCATACAGGTAGCCTAGGAGCAATAGGCTCTATAATCTATGTATGAGGTAGGCATACCTTCTAGGTTTGTAAGCTCCCTCTAATGTTTGCAAACCAACAAAGTTGCTTAAGGACACATTTCTTAGAAAGTATTCATGTTGTTCAGCAATGCGTTATACTCCTGGCAGTAGGCTTGTTTGCACCATCATCACTACAAATATGTGAGTAATGCATTGAAATACAATGTCACTAGGAAACAGGAATTTTTCAGCTCCATTGTTATTTTACGGATCCACTGTTGTATATGAGATCTGTCACTGACCAATATGGCATTGTGTGCTACATGATTATACGTAGAGTGATCACATGACCCAGAAATTCCACTTCTGGGTATATACTCAAATGAGTTGAAAATAGGTGTTCAACAAAAAGATATACACAAATATTCATAGCAGCACTATTCATAGCAAAAACCATCCAAATGGCCACCAAGCAAATAATGAAAACGTAATATATTTATACAATGGTATATTACTCAACCATAAAAAATAAAGTATTCATACTTACAAAATGGATCAACCTTACAAAACATGCTAATAGAAGCCAGTTACAAAAGGCCAAATGTTGTAGGATTCTCTTTATTTGGAAAGTACAGAATAGCAAATTGGTAGAGATAGAAAGTAGATTAGTGGTTTTCCAGAGTTAGTGGAGGAGTTAAACACAGGAACTACTAACAAGTATAGGGTTTCTTTCTGGAATGAGAAAACTGTTCAAGAATTAGATGGCGGTAATGTTTCAAAACTTGTAAATATACTGAAACACTTAATTCCACATTTTCAAATGGGGTATTTTATGATATGAGTATTATAGTAAAATACTTTTTAAAATTTATAAATGTTTTATTTTTAGAAGTAGTAGAAATAGCAATATCTATGGAATATAATTTCTTTTCCCTCTTACCTGTTTGAAAATGTAATCTATGTCCTTTGTAATAACATCAAAAGTCTTGTTCCAGGTCAGTTTGCTAAAAATATATTTGTTCTATGATCAGTTAACTAAATAGTCTAGATGACCAAAAAAAGGTAGATAATAATCTATTCCCAGATTTAAGACAGTTAACCACAAGAATTTTGCTACAAAAGAGGAATGGGATACAAAATAATTCAGACACAGAAATATAAAAATAGATAAAATAGTAAAATTTTTCTAAGAGAAATCTCATCCGTTCACATGAAAAGCATTAAATATCTGAGAAATGTTTAGAGTCTTCAAATGTGAAATATATGTGAAATTAAAGTTGAATCTGACTGAACTAAGAAATAGTCAGCTAAATTTTTTTGGTGATATAAATGTACTTGAGATAAAAAATCCACAATAGTTCAGAAACTTGGTCTTTGCCAGTCTTGGTCTACCTGAGTTATTAGCAAAATTGGTGTGGGGTGAGGAATTAGCTTGTGTCTGTAACATCTCAGAGAGGCGTGACTCAACCAGCTCAAACTGTGACTGAGATCTGAGTCCTACCAAGTGAATTTCTGAAAAAAGTAAAACAAATAAAATAAAAGGTGCAGGGTGTGTGTAGATATTAGAGAAATAAAGGCAATCACTTACAGTATTAAAATCTAGAAAGTACCACATCTATTGTAATTGTTGCTACTGCATTTTTTGTGGTTGTTTTGTATATGTCTAAGGTACCTTCATAAATGTTAAAACCAAGAATAAATCACTTAAAATCAAGAATATCTCATAGTAAAGAGAAGAATATATGTTTCCAGTTATAGGGAACATGGAGACAAATAATATAAGAGGTGTGGGGCATCATCTTTAAGAATTATTTAGGCAAGTGGGCTGATTAATATTAACATGGCAGTGGGAGATCATTAATTGTCCCTTTCAAAGCTGTCATCATCTCTTTGTTTTCAGACAGCTGCATATGCCTTGTTCTCCAGTTCTGTTCTCAGAGCCTTTTGAGGCACTTCAGTTCTGTTTGTTATGCTGAGGAAAGAAGCGTGGCAGCATGTATAAACTCCAGAGGTTCGCAATATCAGATGGGAAGCAGCTGCTGGGTAGATAAAAGTGTTTGTAGAGCCTTTTGTCTAGGAGCCAGGGGGACGTAGGGATTGTGTCTTTGGCATAAGGGTAGCAATATAATGCAGGGATATATGCCATGGCATAAAGTAAGTCAAGATTCACTGCTCTCTTGCTTTAAGTGAATCAATAGCATTAGGCTAAATGTGCCTCTTCTTCCTCCTGAAGGATGTAGAGCTGTTGAAAGCCTTAAGGTGCTTAAAAATACAATGTTTTATGCTGAGCAAGTCTAGAAGAAAGAAAGCTGCTATAAAATACCTTCTACAGATTTTCAGGTAGAATGGTGGTGGTGTCATTATTTCTCCGTACTATTTTATTAAATAAGTAGAAATAAAACATACAAGGGAAATGAATTTTTTAAAATGTTATCTAACCTCACCATCTGAATGCAAGGTGCATGGCTAAGAAGACTAAAAGGGATGATTGTTGTAATCATAAGAATTTTTTAAATTCTTTAAAAAATAACTCCTTTTAACTAGATTTTATAGCCCTTTTTGAAAAATAGGTCTGGCATAGTCTTTACTCTAGGACCTTTCTTATCTCAGTAGAATGCATGGTATGTGAATAAGATCGCTAAGCTTCCATACATAACACTGAGCATCAGAGTGTCAAATCAGACTTACAGAAAAGAGATCTCACAGACTATCAAGATTTGGCAATATTGAAAGGACACAGGCAGTGTGAGACACAGACAGAGATCATGGAGATGTATGGGCTCATAACAGAGCTCCTCAGGTCCATATTCATACATTAGCATGGCTTGGTCCAGGTGTCACGTGAGGTTTCTAGATAGTGTGCGTTGAACATCACTCACATAAAAGGGAGCTGTTTTGGTCATGAAACATCTTCCCCTTGTAATTACATAGTTCGTGTGACATTTATCAAAGAACCAGGACTCAAGATTAGATATATTCTTCCTTAACCATTACAGAGAGGAGGATTCTCCTGCTTGTAAATACCAGCAGCATGTTTGTCTGGAGGCCTCTCACTACCGTCACATGTTACAGAGGTGTTTTTACAAGGGAATCTGAGTGAATCATCTTTCTTACCCAGGTGTCTTCCAGGAAAGGGAGAGAAAGCACTGAAGTCCTGTTGCTTTTTCTTTAATATTTTTAATGTTTAATGTTTTCATTTTGAGAAAATGAAATGAGTCTCTGTTGCCCAGGCTGAAGTACAGGGTCAGAATCAAGGCTCACTGCAGCCTCAAAATCCTGGGCCCAAGCAATCCTCCAGGCTTAGCCCCCTGATTATCGAGAATTACAGGCATGTATCACAACCCCTTGCTAATGTTTAAAAAAATTATTTTAAAGATGGGGTCTGGCTATGTTGCCCAGGCGGGTCTCAAACTCCTGGCCTCAAAAAAGCTTCTGCCTTGACCTCCCAAAGTGCTGGAATTCCAGGTGTGAACTCCCATGCCTGACAGTCCTCTTCTTCATTTTTCCCTGTGTAAACTCTTGGTCAATATCTCCTTGCTACACATTTCTCAATTCTTTTTTTATAGTTTACAAAATTTTCCGAAACATTTTGTGCAAAAGCATAATCTTATAAACATTCCATCAAATACCAATATTTGAATTCTCTAATGGTAAGTAAGAATTCCACTTCAATTGTTATTTTTCTTCCATTTTCCAATTATCCAAAGCTTTTAGTATATATTGATGTAAATATTTAAGTACACATGTAGTTTTTCTAAGGCCTAAACCTTCTTTTAATTGCCCACGTTTCCTTCAATGAAGTTCCCCTCAGCAGGGATCCTGAGAAAGACTCTTTCCTGGGCTGAACGCTAATCAGACTCTTCTCACCCTCTAGGCCTATACCTTAGTGTTCAGAATTGTCAAGCCTACATTGCCCAGTTGTAACAAGAATCTTGCTAAGTCAGTTCAGAGAGAGCTTTGCACCCTTGATAGCTAATCTTCTTCAGAATCTGATCAAATTCTTCAGCCACCACCCTTCATATTTGATCATTCTGGCCTGCCTTCAGTAAGAATCCTGACACATCAGATTACCAAGAGTCCCCTTTACTCCTGATGTTTCCTCTTAATATTTTTCTGTCCAGTAACCCCATGCTCCTTAGCTATAAACCTCCACCTATCTACACTGTATTTGGAATTAAGCGAAGTACTATACTAAGATCTTTTTCTCTTTTGCAACAATTCCTAGGGGAAAAAATCTGGTCTTTGTGCTTTAACTACTGTCCAGCTTTTGTTTCCTTTGACACTCTAAATTATCCTCCCACGCTTTTCATTCTGGAGTCATCATCTACAAAACTGTTTTTTTTTTATTTGACCATGTCAATAAATTCAAAACTCCTTTGTTACACAGTATACTTTTAGCAAAAGATTAACTCTGACACATGGTACATCATTTACAATTATATCATCATTCTCTATTCCTTCTCAACCAGAATGATCTTCCCAATGAACTACACATTTCAAGTACCTGAGGTAATGACTTGAGGCCATAGTTCAATAATTATGGATCCATTCTGTTGTGTGGACACAATAATATCTGAGATATCATGGTGCCAGTTTTTACAGACATTGGCATCTGCATATCATTATGTAGTATAGTCCAGCTACTTTCCACAAAGACAATATAGTGTTGTTTTTTTTTTATTTGAACTATGTAGAAGAAAACCCTCCCTCCCCCTATCCCTGGCTTTTTTTAAATCTTGTTTTTGTTCCCAGAGCAATTAGGCTTCTATTCTCCAATGAGATTCTGCCATTATTTAGGCCTATCATGATTTTCCCATAAATGCACCACCCTAGCCCAACCTCTGACGATTAAAGACGTAAAATTTAATGATGATTAGAACATCTAATAATCCTTTCAGAGGAGGGTAAATTTTTTTCCAGCAATGAGGATAGCTCTAGTTTTTCATTAGGGTAATTCTCTTCTGTTCTCTCCCCTCCCCTCCCCTCCTCTCCTCTCC
>CAUYLG010034582.1:0-40904 GCA_963573385.1 Cacajao melanocephalus | reverse complement strand
AGAAGGTTACTATATAATGATAAAGGGTTCCAGTAGGAGGATATAACAACTATAAATATATATGCTCCCAAAACTGGAGCATCCAGATATATAAAGCAAATATTATTCAAGCTAAAGATAGAGCTAAATCCAAATACAATAATAACTGGAGACTTCAGTACTCCACTTTCAGCATTAGGGAGATCTTCCAGACAAAATATCAGCAAATACATATCAAGTTAATCTGCATTATAGACCAAATGGACTTAATAGGCATTGACAGAACATTTCATCCCAGTGCCAAAGAATACACATCCTTCTCCTCAGCATATGGATTATTGCCAAAGGTAGACCATCTATTAAGTCACAAAACAAGTTTTAAAACTTTAAAAAATTTAAATAATATTAAGCATCTTCCTTGACCACGATGGCAAAAAATTAGAAATCAATAACAAGAGGAATTTTGGAGACTATACAAATACATGGAAATTAGACAATGTGTTACTGAATGACCATGGAGCAATGAAAAATTTAAGAAGGAATTTAAAAAATGTCTTGAAACAATTTATAAAGAAAACAGAACATACCAAAACCTATGGTATACAGCCAAAGCAGTACTAAGAAGGAAGTTTATAGCTATATGTGCCTACACACACACAAAAAAGAAAAACTTCAAATAAACTACCAAACAATTAACCTTAAAGAAACAGAAAAGCAAGAACAAACCAAAACCGAAATTAGTAGAAGAAAAATCAGAGTACAATAAAAGACATTGAAATGAAGAAAACAGTACATATTTCAAATAAATAATATTAGAGATGAAAAATAAGACATTACAAAAAGTAGAGGAGGAGGGAATATTTCCAAACTCATTCTATGAAGCCAGTGTTATCCTCATATGAAAAACAGATAAAGCAACATAAAAAAAAAAGAAAACTATACACCAGTATCAATGATAAATACTGAAGTAAAAAATCTCATCAAAATACGACTAAGCTAGCCAGGCACAATGGCTCACGCCTGTAATCCCAGCATTTTGGTAGGCCAAGGAGGGTTGATCACCTAAGGTCAGGAGTTTGAGACCAGCCTGGCCAACATGGTGAAACCCAGTCTCTACTAAAAATACAAAAATTAGCCAGGCGTGGTGGTGGGCACCTGTAATCCCAGCTACTCAGGAGGCTGAGGCACAGGAATCACTTGAACCCAGGAAGTGGAAGTTGCAGTGAGCTGAGATTGTGCCATTACACTCTAGCCTGGGTAACAAGAGTGAAACTCCTACTCAAAAAAACAAAGAAACCAAAACTCTATAATACTTTAAAGAGATCATGCGCCATTACCAAGCAAAGTTTATCCTAGGGATGCAAGAATGGTTCAATGTCTACAAATCAATCCGTGTAACACATTATATTAACAGAATAAAAAACAAAATACATGATTATTCCAACTGATGCTGAAAAAGCATTAGGTAAAATTCAATATTATAATAAAACCCCTTAAAACACTGTGTAAAAGGAACATATCTCAACATAATAAAAGCCATATATGACAAGACCTACAGCTAATGTCATAATGAATGGGAAAAAAAAAACTGAAAGCCTTCCTCTAAGACCCGGAACATGACAAGGATGGCTACTTTCTCCACTGTTACTCAACATAGTATAGAAAGTTCTAGCTAGAACAGTCAGAACAGTGAAAGAAATGAAGGCCATCCATATTGGAAAGGAAGAAGCTCAATTATCATTGTTTGCAGATGATGTGATCATTTATTTGGAAAAACCTGAAGACTCCACCAAAATACAATTAAAACAAAATATCGACAAATTTAATTAAGTTGCAGGTTAGAAAATCAACATACAAGCACCAGTAGTATTTCTACAAGCCAATAATGAAAAATTTGAAAAAGCAATAAAATTGTTATTCCATTTACAACAGCCACAAATAAAATTAAATACCTAAGAATTAGCCAAATAAGTGAACTATCTCTGAAAAACAAAACAAAACAAAAACTATAAACACTGATTAGAGACATTGAAGAAGATACCAGAAAATGGAAAAGTATTCCATGTTTATAAATTGGAAGAATATATATTGTTAAAATGTTCACAATACCCAAAGCAATCTACAGATTTAATGCAATTCTTCTCAAAACATCAATTACACTCTTCACAGAAATAGAAAAAGACAGTCATAAACTTTATATGGAATAAAAACCAAAGGTGATCTAAACAGAAAGAATCTTTCTGAAGGAATCACATTGCCTGATTTCAAATTATACTACAGACCAGTAGTAACCAAAAAAATATGGTACTGGCATAAAAACAGACGCACAGACGAATAGAACAGAACAGAGAACCAATAAACAAATCCACACACCTACACTGCACTCAATTTCTACAAAAGGGACAAGAACATACACTTGGAAGATGCCAGTCTCTTCAACAAATGGTGCTGAGGAAAACAGATATCCAGAAGCAGAAAAATGCAACTAGACCACTGTCTCTAACTATATACAAAAATAAAATAAAAGTGGATTAAATTCTTAAATATAAGACCTCAAATTGTGAAACGACTGCAAGAATACATTCAGGAAACTCTCCAGAACAATGATCTGGGCAAAAATTTCTTGAGTAATGGCCCACAAGAACAGGCAACCAAAGCAAAAATAGACAAATGGGATTACACCAAGTTAAAAACTTTGCACAGCAAAGGAAATAACAATATGAAGAGACAACCCACAGAATGGGAGAAAATATTTGCAAATAACTGATATGACAACCGTCAATGACCAGACTATATAAGGAGCTCAAACAACTCTACAGGACAAAATCTAATAATCTGATCAAAAATAGGCAAACAATATGAATAGGCATTTTTCAAAAGACATACAAATGGTAAACAGGCAAATAAAATAGTTCTCAATATCACTGATTATCAGATAAATGCAAATCAAAAGTACTATGAAATGTCAGCTCACTCCAGTTAAAATGGCATATATCCAAAAGACAGGCAATTATAAATGCTGGCAAGGATGCGGAGAAAATGAAACCCTTGTACACTGTTGGTGGGAATGTAAATTAGTACAACCACTATGATGAACAGTTTGGAGGTTCCTCAGAAAATCTAAAAATAGAGGGACCATATGATCCAGCAATCCCACTGCTGGCTATAAACTCAAAATAAAGGAAACCAGCATATCAAAAAATGTATGAACTCCCATGCTTTCTGCAGCACTGTTCCCAATAGCCCAAATATGGAAGCCCCCTAAGTGTCCATCAACAGAAGAATGGATTACAAAAATGTAGTACTTGTACACAATGGAGTACTATTCAGCCATAAAAAGAATGAGATCCTGTCATGTGCAATAACACGGATAGAATTGGAGATCATTATGTTAAGTGAAATAAGCCAGGCACAGAAAGATAAACAGCACATGTTCTCACATATTTGTAGGATCTAAAGATGAAGAAAAAATTGAACTCATGGAGATAGAGAATAGAAGAATCTTTACGAGAGGCTGTGATGAGTAATGAGGGCTCTGGGGAGAGGTAGGCATGGTTGATGGGTACAATACATAGAAATAATGAATAAGAATTAGGATTTGATAGCACAACAGGGTGACTACTGTCAACAGTAATTTAGTTGTACATTATACAATAACTAAGAGAGTATAATCAGATTGTAACAAAAAGGATAAATGCTTGAAGAAACAGAGACTTTATTTTTCATAATGTCATTATTACATATTGCTTGTCTGTATGAAAACATCTCAGGTACCCCATAAATATACACACCTAATATAAACCCACACAAATTTAAAACAAACATTTTAAAAAGTAAATCTCCAACATATTTCTGGGAATCATGAGAGTGACATGCATGCCAGTTGTGCAAATGGCTAAGATTGTGCGCCTACTTCAAAATGTATTGAGGAGTCTTAAGCTCTTGCTGCTGACTAACCTTGAATCTATGTGCTAGCAGAAAGGGAAGCCTACATCAGAATTGTCAACTAACTGGTAGAGTGTTGAAGGCATTTAACAAAATATACAGAGCCCTTTGGCAAGTACTAGGAGACTTATTGGTCCTATATGTCTAAGATAATTTCTGTCAAATCATTAGATGACCAGTAAGCTGCATTAGTATTGTCTTCAGTGGCCACACACAATAAAGAATACAGACTTCTAAAATGTATTCAGAAAACTCACTAACAAAACAACAACAATTACAACAAGCAACAGAAACAAATTCTTGGTGGAGAGAGAATCTCATTTCCAGAGTTGTCACATTATATTATATAAAATGTGTAGTGTTCAACAACAACAAAAAATAATGCGAATAAACAATAATGCATGACCATTACACAGGGGATAAAAAATTAAACAGAAACTTTATGAGTAATTCCAGATGTTGGACTTAAGTTGGCAACTACTTTAAATTTGCTATTTTAAATATCTTGAAAAAGTAAATGACATTATATCTGAAAAAACTGAAGGAAGTTATGAAACTACTGTATCATCAAAAATAGAATATCTACAGAAATATAAAATCAAATAGAAATTCTGAAATTATAAAGTACAATGAAATAAAAATTTTCAATATTGTGGTTCATGGGCAGATTTGAGCAGACAGACAAATGAGTTAACATAAAGGTAAGTCAATTGAGATTACAGAGTCTGAGGAAGAGAAAAATTTTTAAATTGAATAAAAATGAACAGAACCTCAGAGCTCCATGGAACATCTTCAAGAATACTAACATATGTATAATGAGGGTCACAGAAGTATAGGAAAAAGAGAAAGAATACTTGAAATAATAATGTTTAAAATCTTCCCAAACTTGATTAGAAACATTAATCTACACACCCAAGAAGTTCAGTGAATTTCAAGTAAGACAAATTCAAAAAGTTCTACCCTAGATATATCATAATCAACTGTCTCCAAAGACAGAGAATCTTGAATGCAACAGTGGAGTAGCAACTTATCACATAAAAGAAACTCTTAATAAAATATACAAATGAAATATTAGAAAACATGTTGTCCAGAAAACAGTGAGATGACATATTCAAACTGATGAAAAGAAGAAAATATCAAATAAGACATCTAGATCTAGCATAACTTCCTTCAAAAATAAAGAAAATCAAGACTATCTATGTATTATGGATAAGTCTCCATCAAAGAGACAAACACATAATATGAAAGATAGAAAAAAAGAGTATGTGCTCATGTGTAGAGTGACTACAATTACATTTAGCTCTCATTCATTCTTAGATAGTACTTAGGGGTAGATTACCTAGAGGTAGATTACTGAATGACAAAATATATCCTGTATTTTAAAGTGCTTATCTCATAGTATATTATTGTTTCTTATAACATGGTTGAGAAAATTTTATTTGAAATTTTCTCCAGTGTTTGGCTCAGATGAATGATAGTTTTTCCAGTCACTGAAGCCAGGAAAATTGGAAGAGAAACATATTTAATGTCAGAGTTGGATTCAGTTCTTGACATGATTAGTTTGATATGCCTGCAAGACATCCAGGGGGATATGTTCAATAGGCAATGGGATGTGGATGTATAGAACACAAGAGGTTTGGGCTGAATACATAGGCTTTGTAGGCATTAGCACATAAATGTTAAACTGATGTTGTAGGAATAAATAAGGTCAAAATGAGCTTAGAGTCAGAAAAGCTAAAGCTCTAGAAAAATAATTCAAATTATTACTTAATAAATCCAATATTGATATAAAATATATGTCTGTATAAAATAACAGACTAGTCAGAGAGGTAGGATAGTAGGCAACTATTGTTAGGAAAAGAAGGAATAAATAGATTTCTATCACTGACTAGAGAAGATGAATAACTCTAAGATGCTTCACAAGTCTCTAACATAGGCAATTTTTTGTTATATAAAGGCAAAGTGGTATGATTCCTTGAGATATGGTATAGTCTCCTAATCTGTACAGTGTTGCTGTAACAGAATACCATAGGATGGGTATTTAAAAAAAAAAAGATGTTTATTTAACTCATGATTCTGCCAACTGAGAAATTCAAGAAGCATGGTGCCAGTATCTATTCACATTCTGGTTGTCTTTCATTCTGTGTCACAACATGGCAGAAGGTCAAACAGGAAGCAGATGTGTGTGAAAAGCAAAACTGGAGAGCTATCTTGACTTTATAACAACGCACTCTCATGGGAAACAATCCATTCCTGTGAAAACGAATCCAGTCTTGCTAGAGTGAGAACTTGCTCAGTACCATGAAAATGACACCAAGATATTTATGGAGAATCTGCCTTCATGTTCCTAACATATCCCTTTAGGTCCTATCTCCCAATACTACTTCATTGAGGATCAAATTTCAACACAAGTTTTTTCTGGGGGACAAACCATATCCAACCATAGCAAGGTGGAACCATTTTTCAAAATAATACTTGTTCATTTCTGGACATATTGAAATATATAAAATATATGATAACTTTTTCTGTGGCCACAGAGGGGGAATAATGAAAAAGATGTTGATAAGGTATTCAGCTGTTTCTTGCATAGTGAAACTTACATTTTGAATACGCTTAACTGTAAGGGAAATGATAGTATATATAACACTTGTCTTCTTCCACAGGCGTATGAAGCAACTGATACCTTTGTCTTGTGGCAGGGAAGAAAGTCAGGTGATCTAATCTCTTATGCAATTTTTCTTAACTCTTTAAGGTACCACTTGATTTATTCTGAGTCTCCCAAGTATATTATTTTCCATGACATTCATAGTATTTGATGTTACTGTAGCATTCTTGTGCTTTAAATTTTTATCTACTTATACTATTTTTCATTTGCTAAAATTACTGCATGCCCTCTTCTTGGCTTACATTTAAAAAGATTTATTATGATTTATTCTGCAGGGAGTTCTGCTGCTATGAAGTAGGCCCTAAGTGTTCTCTACTTGGCCATTAATTTGTCAAATACTCCTGTATTTTTCCAAAAGCCAATTTTTTCCTTTATAAGTAAAACAAGAAGTTAGAATATGCACTAAACTGTGTGTCAGGCTTCATTTTATCTGGCTATTAGAATGGAGATGATAGTAGTCTGAAAGCCCTAAATAAATGATATTTAATGTTGATTTATTTTATTAAAGCAACTTTCCTCCAAGCCAACAAAAGAAACATGAGTTATATTCATACTTACATGTATGCTCTACAGATTTGAAATGTATATTTAATTTTTTGTAGTTTTAAAAAGTAAGAGCAGTGTAAGTCTGTGTGTTTGCTAACAGATCTATTCATGGAACTGCGCATGTAGATTCTGGTTCATCTAAAAGTCACCTAATGTCATTACATTTTTATATATCTAGCTCCACTGTCTTGTATAGTAATCATTCTTTTTAAAAACAATGACCTCTGAGCCCTTGCAAGGCTCTAAATCAGCAATTCCATTATGGTTAACTTTAAAGGTATAGAATTAAACTAATATTTAAACTGTTTTTCAACAAGGGTTAAAAGAATTGTTCAAACCTCTTTTAAACGTGTTCATTTATAACCCCAATCTCCTTATTACACTGGTCAATTTCAGACACTGAATCTCATTAAAACTTCTAGTGTCAGGGACATATCTTGTAATAAAGGAATATGTTCTCACACACCATTATTGCACATAAGCAATACATTGACCTGTAACATACTAGAATATATGGTATAAAAGAATGCTTTCAAACAAAACTTAATAAAATTCCTCAACATAAAATACCAACAATGTTCTAGATCTGTCATATGATTGCTTTATGAAATGAATAATTTAAATAATATCTGTATCTGACACAACCCCTAATTCAAAATAGTTATGTACTTCAAGACTAAGAAAACAAAACAATATAAAACAGACCCCATGACAAGAGGGCAGAGAGTACTGTAAATAAATGAGCCATGCTAAGCCCAGTGATATTCATCTACAACAGAAAATGTTAGTAGTTAACAGTTGTGATTTGAACTTACCATTGATTTTCATTTCTTTGCTATAAATTGCCCACATGCTATTAGTAGCAGGCCAGCCTAGTTGCCACAATACTCTTCTCTATAGCATATAAATTATAGGCCTTAAATCAAAAAGTGCTTGAGTAGCACTTGAAGGTTATACTGTTCTATTTGTATTGAAGAACTGAACTTTCTAAGACCATTAAGTATTTTCAAGTTAAACTTGTTGAGAACAATGAACACGATGTTGCAAATTCTTTTTTATTAGTTAACCGTAATTTGTGTGCTAATAAATATTGAATGATAGCATCACTACAGAAATTTTGGGTTGACTCTACTAGATAATAGAGTCTTGATAAAAATATTCAATTTACTCCAGCTTTTCCACCAAACTAGAAATAGAAGGCATCAGAAACACTGTCAAATAAAGTTTAATTATACTTTCAAGATGGTGGGAACATAGTGCCCAACAGGAAGTTTTTCAGTCCTTGCCTCCATTCCTCCCGCCTTATGCAGTCTTCAGTGTCTATTATTCCTATCTTTATGTTCATATGAACCCATGATTTAGCTCTTACTTATAAGTGAGAACATAAAATATTTGCTTTTCTATTCCTGCATTAGTTTGTTTAGGATAATGGCCACCAGCTGCATCCATGATGTTGCAAAGGATATGATTTTGTTCTTTTTTATTGCTATGTAGTATTCCACGGTATATATGTATCACATTTTCTTTATCCAATCCATCACTGATGAGCATCTAGGTTGATTCCATGTCTTTGCTATTGTGAATAGTGCTGCAATAAACAAACAAGTTCATGTACATTTTTGATAGAATTATTTATTGTCCTTTGGGTATATACCCAGTAATAGGATTCCTGGATTGAATGATACCTCTGTATTGAGCTCTTTGAGTAATAACCATACTGCCATATATATATATATATATATATATATATATATATACACATATATATGATAGCTCTGTATTGAGCTCTTTGAGGAATCACCATACTGCCATATATATATATATATATATATATATATATATATATATATGTATATATATATTAAACAATTCTTTTAACCTTGTTGAAAAACAGTTTAAATATTAGTTTAATTCTATACCTTTAAAGTTAAACAACCATAATGGAATTGCTGATTTAGAGCCTTGCAAGGGCTCAGAGGTCATTATTGTTTTTAACAAGAATGATCACTATGCAAGACAGTGGAGCTAGATATATAAAAATGGAATGACATTAGGTGACTTTTAGATGAACCAGAATCTACATGCGCAGTTCCTTGAATAGATCTGTTAGCAAACACACAGACTTATACTGCTCTTACTTTTTAAAACTACAATATATATATATCTTACAATATATGTATCTACAATATATATATCTTACTACAATATATATATCTTACTTTTTAAAACTACTACATATATATATATATGTATATGGCAGTATGGTGTTGGGAAAACTGGCTAACTATGTGCAGAAAGGTGAAACTGGACCCATTTCTTACACATTATACAAAAATTAACTCCAGATGGATTAAAGATTTAAACATAAGACTTAACACCATAAAAAACCCGAGAAGAAAACATAGGCAATACCATTCAGGACATAGGAATAGGCAAGGACTTCATGACTAAAACACCAAAAGCAATGGTAACAAAAGCAAAAATAGACAAATGGGATCTAATTAAACTTAAGAACTTCTGCACAACAAAGGAAACAATCATTAGAGTGAACCGCCAACCACCAAAATGGGAAAAAATTTTTGAAAGCTACCCATCTGACAAAGGGATAATATCCAGAATCTACAAAGAACTAGAACAAATTTACAAGAAAAAAACAAACAACCCCATCAAAAAGTGGGCAAAGGATATGATCAGGCACTTTTCAAAAGAAGACATTTATGTGGCTAACAAACATACGAAAAAATGCTCATCATCACTGGTCATTAGAATGCAAATCAAAACCACATTGAGATACCATCTCACGCCAGTTAGAATGGCGATCATTAAAAAATAGGGAAACAACTGATGCTGGAGAGGATGTGGAGAAATAGGAATGTTTTTACACTGTTGGTGGGAGTGTAAATTAGTTCAACCATTGAGGAAGACAGTGTGGCAATTCCTCAATGATCTAGAAATAGAAATACCATTAGACCCAGCAATCCCATTACTGGGTATATATCCAAAGGATTATAAATCATTCTGTTATAAAGACACACGCACATGTATGTTCATTGCAGCCCTGTTTACAATACCAAAGACCTGGAACCAATTCAAATGCCCATCAAGGATAGACTGGACAAAGAAAATGTGGCACAAATACACCATGTAATACTATGAAGCCATAAAAAATGATGAACTCATGTCCTTTGTAGGGACATGGATGAAGCTGGGAAACCATCATTCTCAGCAAACTGACACAAGAACAGAAAACCAAACACCACATGTTTTCACTCATAATTGGGTGTTGAACAATGAGAACACATGGACACAGGGAGGAAAACATCACACACTGGTGTCTTTTAGAGGGGTGTGGGGCAATAGCAGGGGGTGGGGAGGTTGGGGAGTGCTAGCATTAGGAGAAATACCTAATGTAGGTAACGGTGTGATGGCTGCAAACCACCATGGCATGTGTATACCTATGTAACAATCCTGCAAGATCTGCACATATATCACAGAACTTAAAGTATGTATGTATGTGTATATATATATATATATATATATATATATATATATACATACACACACACACACACATACACATATATGGTTGGTTAGCAGTCAGAATGCTATTGTTGTATAGAAATGCAAATGATTTTTATACATTGATTTTGCATCTAGGGACTTTGCTGAAGTCATTTATCAGATCAAGGAGTTTTTTTGGTGGAATCTTGAGGGTTTTCTAGGTATAGAGTTATATCATCAGCAAAAACATAATTTGACTTACTCTTTTACTATTTGGATGTCTTTTATTTCTTTATCTTGCTTGATCGGTCTGGCCAGAACTTCCAGCATTATGTTGAATAAGAGTGCTGAGAGTGGAAATTATTGTCTTACTACAGTTCTTAAAAGCAGTTCTTCCAGCTTTTGTCTATTCAGTGTAATGTTGGCTGTGGGTCTCTCATAAATGGCTCTTATTATTTTGACATATGCTCCTTCAATGCCTAGCTTGCTGAGGATTTTGATCACACAGGCATGTTAGATTTTATCAAATGCTTTTTCTGAATTTATTGATATGATCCTAGGTCTTTGTGATTCTGTTTATCTGGTGAATCACATTCATTGACTTATGTATGTCGAATTATCTTTGCATCTCAAGAATAAATCCCACTAAATTGTAGTGAATTAATTATCTGATGTGTTGCCAGATTTGGTTTGCTAGTATTTTGTTGAGGATTTTCAAATGTATGCTCATCAAGGATATTGGCTTGTGTTTTTTTTTGTTGTCTCTGCCAGATTTTGATATCAAGATCATACTGCTTTCATGGAATGAGGGAAGGAGTCTGTCCTTCTCAAATTTTTGAATAGTTTCAGTAAGGTAGGTAACAGCTCTTTGTATGTTTGATGGAATTTAGTCGTGAATCCATCTGGTCCAGGGGTTTTGGTAATAGGTAAGTTTTTTATTATTTACTCAATTTCATTACTCTTTATTGGCATATTTAGGATATCTGTTCATATCTGGTTCAAAATTTGGAGGTTTTTTTTTACAGGATTGTATCAATTTATTCTAGATTTTCTGATTTTTATGCATAGAGAAATTCATAATAGTACGAGGATTTTATGCATTTCTGCAGGGTCTATTTTGATGTCATCTTTGTTATATCTGATTGTGCTTATTTGGATTTTCTCTCTTTTTTCCTTGTTAATCTAGCTAATAGTGTATCAGTCTTGTTTATCATTTCAAAAAAAACCAAGTTTTTGTTTCATTGATCGTCTGTATGATTCTGGGGGTCTCAATTTTACTTAATTAAGCTCTAATTTAGTTATTTATTTTCTTTTGCTAGCTTTGGGTTTGTTGTTGTTGTAGTTCTTGTTTGTCTAGTTCCTTGAGGTGCAATGTTAGATGATCAATTTGAGATCTGTCTTCTTGGTGTAGGCATTCAGTGCCGTAAACTTTCCTCTTAATACCTAAGAGATTTTTTCTCTATTCCTTTACTTTGAACTTATGAGTGCATTACGTGAGAGATGGGTCTCTTATAGAAAGAAAAATGATGGATCTTGTTTTTATTTTTTAAAATCTAATTTGCCACTCCATGTCTTCTAAATGGGGCATTTAGGCCATTTTGGTTCAAGGTTAATATTAATATGTCAGGTTTTATTCCTGTCATAGTGTTGTTAGCAAGTTGCTTTGCAGTCTTGATTGTATATTTGCATTATAAGGTATGTAGGCTATGTGCTTGTGTGTGTCTTGTGGTAGTAATTATTGATCTTCTATTTACATGGTTAGAACTCACTTATGCATCTCTTGTAGGTGTAGTCTGGTAGTGATTAATTCCCTTACAGATTTCTTGTCTAGGAAAGACTATTTTTTCTTTGTCTATGAAGCTTAGTTTGATGGGATATAAAATTATTGGCTGGCATTTCTTTATTTTACCAGTGCTAAAAATGGACCCCCAATCTTTCCTGGCTCATAAGGTTTCTGCTGAAAAGTCTGCTGTCAGTTTGATGGGTTTCCCTTTATAGGTATTATAAATGCCTTTAAGAACTTAAAGTACAATTTAAAAAAAGAGTAAAAAAAAGATTTTTTCTTTTACATTGACTTTAGATAGTCTGACAACTGTGTGCCTTGAGGATGATCATCTTGTACCAAATCTCAAGGGAGTTCCCTGGATTTCTTCCTCAAATACATTTTCTGGGTTGCTTACTTTCTCTTTTTCTCTCTCAAAAATGCCAATAGTCATATATTTGGTAGCTTTAAAAAATTCCATATTTCTTGAAGCCTTTGTTCATTTTTATAAATTCTATTTTCTTTCTTTCTGTCTGACTGCTTTGAATTACCATTTTTAAACTTTAAATTCTTTCTTCTGCTTGATTTTGTCTGTTATTAAGGCTTCCATATGTATTTTGAAATTTTTATAGTGATATTTTCAATTCCAGCAATTCTTTTTGGTTCTTTATTAATATAGCTATATCATCTTTCCAATCTTGGACTATTTTTCTGTTTTCTTTGTGTTGAATTTGAACTTTCTCTTGGATCTCATTGAGTTTTTCTGTCATCTAATTTCTGAATTCTCTATCTTTCATTTCCCTGCTGCACCACAGTCTCTGTACAGGAAGAGTGATGTGGCTCAGGCTGCTCATCCCAGTGAGCAGTTGCTTCCAATGTATGGAAATATGCCTGGGTGTGAAGCATAGATGGCCCTCCTAAATACCAGGATCTCTAAGCAGCAAGGGTGGGGCAATTTAAGTTGCTAATCCAAGGAAGCAGTACTCCAAATGCCTGGAGTTATGCCTACGTATGGAGTGGAAAGGGTCCTAATAAAAAGGGTCTCTGCTCAGGAAGGGTAGGGCAGCTCAGGCTGCTAACTCGTGATTGGGTGTGATTGGGTGCTCCAAATGCCTGAAAACATGCATGGGGGTGAAGCAGAGAGTGCCCTGCTGCACCATAATCTCAACAGAGGAAGCTAAGGCACCTAGGAGTGACACACGCAGAGTGTTTCCAAATTGCCAAACTGACTCTGTCTGCGAGTCTCATTATCCAGGAGAAACCATGGTTGCAGAAACTCTCATTTGACTCCAGACCGAAAATGGTGGAAAGAACTATTCCAGCACCTACCATGGGGTTGCATTTCACACTTGCCATTCAATTGTGGCTTTGGAAACAGTTACACAACTCCAGAGCAAGCACTCTTATCTGTAGCCTGAAACTAAATGTCTGCTTGGCCATACTGATGGGTCACTGAAGAATGAC
Source organism: Cacajao melanocephalus (assembly GCA_963573385.1). Lineage (NCBI taxonomy): Eukaryota > Metazoa > Chordata > Mammalia > Primates > Pitheciidae > Cacajao > Cacajao melanocephalus. Next base: position 27,042 of record CAUYLG010034582.1, on the reverse strand, counting down.
TGACTTTGTAAAACCCTGAATTGAAAATGGTTCTTTGTCTAGTATCTTTACCTCTCCAAGCCTCTCCCCAGATTAGCTCCAGGGTTTAGAAGAAACAAAGTACTCTCCCTTGGCCTTAGTTGCATGGATCCCTTAGTAGAAAGGAGAGTCACTATGGACGACTCTCTTCATCTCTCATATATTAGAGCTTCACTCTTTTTATCAGCCAGATTGCATCATGGGTGCTGTTTGCTCACTTTCACTTCCCTTGGATCTGGGGTGTCCTTCACTATTCCAGTGGATTCCCATTTTCCTTCTTGAATTAAAGCTCACAGAGTTAATCTTTATATACTCCCTTTCCATTTCTAAGTGACTAATGTTTGCTAAAAGCCTCTAATCTGCCATCTTGGAATAAAAAATTTTATACAAGTCTTGATAGAAGATTCTTTTTTTTTAATAAGTAGAAAGAAGTTCAGAAAAAGCATTATCCTGTTGTCAATATGAGTCACTTGATATATTTTATAAAATGATGCAATCAATAGCAAGCTTTAAGGGCAATAAAATTGATATCTAAAAGTATTAAGTGTTTATAAGATGTTTTAAACCATGAAAAAAATATTATTTTTTAAGTTTTGAAATAAAATCCTAAATGGGTTTCTAAAAAAATCCCGCATTTATCATTTAGGGTAAAGCAATGAATGGGCAGTACAAATCTTCAGTATTTGGCAGAAAGTATTTATTTATGCAGTACTTCTGAGGCACAACCAAAGAACTTGAATACAGTTTTAAGAACCACTGGTTAAAAAGGTACGTTTCCACTAAAATTATGTTTAGGTTGTATAGTTTAGTTTTTATAATGAAGTTAAGTTATAATTAGGACTTTGACAGCATGTATAAAAGCAGATATTTTAACTCTCTTCTTTAACACTAGTATTTCTCATTTTTAAAGTCTTTTCTATGTTTTAGAATCAAGTACTATATGTAACTGTGTCCTGATTGCTGACATAACATATCACTAGTAAATTAGATATAATTACATGCTAATATAGTAGGCAATTTTTAATCCACTTTTATTTCTGTCAGCCCAGATATATGTAAATTTGAATGATTACATTTTTGTTGTTATTTCATCTTTAAAAATATTATAGCAGAGAGAGCTAAGATAACACTTGTATGATACTTACTATTATCAAGATGTTTTTAAAGCACTCCTAATACTTCCAACCCTGTGAGTCTGGAATCATTGTCATCTCCATTTTATTGATGGGTAAAGTGAGGGACAAAGAGGTTTAGTGATTTGCCCTAAATAGTGGAATGGAACCCAGATAGTCTGGCTTCAGAGACAGTATGCTTATCTGCTATGTTACATTCTGTCGGGAACAGTTACTTAAAGTTCCAGATTAGTCTCATCACCTTCCAGAGGTTAAACAGTTAAGATTCGGTTCGGGTGTTTTCCCTCCACCCAGACGTCTTCCCTTGCCTTCTTCAACCTACCACTTCTTCTATGATCCTATAAAATATGTATAACTTTGCCATTGCATACACCCTTCTGTATTAGAATTGTCTATTTATTTGTTTATATTGGTATAGATTGTGAAATGTTTGATGACAGAAATCATGTCTTAATTATATTTTTATCACTAGGGTTAACTTAGCAGGAGTCTGTTGCTTTGTACTTACTAAATGTTTGGTGAACTAAGCTGAACTGAACACAAGTCACATGTAATGGAGGATTACTATTATCCCCCCCAATGTGTAAAACAATAATTAACTGCTTATTATATGCAAGGCACTTTACTGTACATTTAATATACATATTATTACATTTTGTTCTTAAAAATATACTTGAGAGGCAAATATTACTATCATCATTTTATTCATGAAGAAACTGAGACTCAAATAGTTAAGTGACTTGCCCAAGGTCACTGCTATTATTAAGTGACAGACTCAGTCTTCAAACCCTAGTCTATGAGGCTTATAAAGCCTATGCTCTTTATCAACCTGTTATACTAATTCCAAGAAGTAATTTTAAGAGGAATTCTTCTATGACCCTAGCCCTACATTTTTAAAAATTCAAGGCACTATTCAAGCTTCTGGATACTATAAACAACCTTAAGAAGCAAGAGATTGAAACTAAGTTTGGGTGTTGTGGCTCAAACCTGTAATCTTAGCACTTTGGGAGGCTGAGATAGGCAGATTGTTTGAGTGCAGGAGTTAGAGACCAGCCTGGGCAACACAGTGAGACCCTGTCTCTACAAAAAAAAATTTAGCCAGATGTGATGGCACATACCTGTAATCCCAGCTACATGGCAGTCTGAGGTAAGAGAATCCTTAAGCCTGGGAGGTGGAGGTTATAGTGAGCCAAGGTTGCACCATTGTACTTTAGCTTCCCCGATAGAGCGAGACACTGTCTAAAAAGAAAAATAAGAAGAAATTAAGACTAATCCGAGAATCAGATAATTTTAGATAGTAGAGGCAAGTCAGAGAAATATTTAAGTCAGGAAGACACTGAATATGTAGACCTTCAAAACTGTAAAGCATGCTTGCTGATAAAGTGATAACCCCCTTTTCTATCTAGTTTTTGTCTGTAAAATCACTACAATTATAATTAGAATGTATTTATCCATGTTAAGGATAGGAAAGGTTGTATTCCATTCATAGTAAACCAAAGGGAAAAAATCCTTTACCCCAAATGTGGGTTGACTTAAAGAGAAAGGGAAAATGTATTTTGCATTTCATATTCAGTGAGAAACATGAGTGTAATGGAAAATTTGATCTACATTTCCTTCAACCTAGTGCTAAGAAAAAACTGTATTTAGAACCTGATAAAATTTTTGTATACATAAACTCTGTGTGCATATGTTGTACACAGATTTTTTTATTTTATATATGTGTAAACAATACTATATAGACAAATTATTGTTATGGGAGATGAAAACTAATGTTAGACTCCTCGAAGTAAATTTATGCAAGTGAAGTTCACTTGGTCAGAGGTTGTCAAATATTTAACACCACTTAGCTAAATTTTACATAACACAGGAGGAACAGAGAAAAGAACAATCACATTCTTAGTAAAACTTCAAGAGTCAATAAACTTTCCCTATATACAATAGATTTTCAGTGACAAATTTTGTAATGAGATGCCTTTTCAGTTTAAAGCTAAAGAGCTATATAAAATATAGTGCTCATGGCAAGATCCAAGCCTATATATATATATATATATATATATATATATATATATATATGTGTGTGTGTGTGTGTGTGTGTGTGTTATAGGTTCCCCAGGAGGATTAAACAAGGACTTACATTTTGGAATAAGATAAGAGAATTGGCAGTTGAAGTTAGAAAGTGTTTAAGTGAAATTTCATGACAAGAAATCCTTGATGGTTTGACATGCCTTCATCTACATCAGAAAAAATAAGATTGCTGTACATTTCTTGAAATAATTCTTTACAAGCAGTGATAATGAGCAAAGAAAAAGAAAATCAAACAAGTCAAAGTATTTATTTAGAAGTCATTTCAGAGAGTCATTTTGACCTACTTTTTCTTAGATAACACTACACGATAGTCTTCCTCACAAAAAGATTTAGAAAATATTGAAATTTGGAAGAAGAAATGGTGATTGCATTATATTCTTAGTTCTTCACTAAGTTCAGGACCAAAAGAAGACCTCATTCAAACAGAATGAGAAGAACCTCTCTCACAACTATACAAATATATAAATTAATTATAAAAATGTTCTAGGGCAATATAAAATTATTTAATCCTCTAATTTTATTATTCAGCATATTTTATTATTATTCAGCATATTAACAGCATACTATTCACATTAATATGTGATAACAGGCATTGTTATGCTTTGGCATTTACCCCTATATGAGTTGTAGTTAGGAACGCAAAGACATGGCTGGTTGCCAGGTGGCTTGTATCGTTCCTCTGTAAAGATTTTTTTTATGCCACTTTTGCTACCTCAGCCTTCAAGGGGCATAAGGAAGCTATCTTATAAACAGTGCCAAAAGTTCTAGAAAATATACTCTCTATATATGAATACTACTATTAATAGACAGAGATGAAGGGTAGACTTTATCATATTAGTCTAGTTATCTGGCACCCAGTAGATATTTCATAAATGTTTGTTTAATAAATTACATCCAAACAATTTTATAAAGAAGGAGATATTTCTTTCCCAATGTTATTTCTAAATCTTTGCATCTTCTGGGGTTAAAATGATAAAACTAAGCTGGATGTTCTTAAAGAACACTGAAGTCTGTCAGTCTGTTCTCGCATTGCTATAAAAAAAACAAGACTGGGTAATTTGTAAAGAAAGAGGGGTTATGGGCTTATGGTTCTACAGGCTGTACAGAAAGCATGGCTGGGGAGGCCTCAGGAAACTTACAATCATGGCAGAAGAGGAAGCAAGCACATTTTCACATGAAAAACAGGACAGAGAGAGAGAGAGAGAGAGAGAGAGAGAGAAGGGAGAAGTGCAGTGCTACACATTTTTAAAAAAACAGATCTTGTGAGAACTTACTTTATCATGAGAACAACAAGGGGGAAATCTGCCCCCATGATCCAATCACCTCCCACCAGGCCACTTCTCAATATTATGGATTACAATTTGACATGAGATTTGGGCAGGGACACAAATCCAATCCATATTAGAGTCATATATTAAAAATGCTTAGTTTTTTTAAACTAAATTTTGATTTTTGTGTCCTGCAACTTTACTGAATTAGTTTTTCAATTATAACCATCTTGGGAGGTCTTTATTGTTTTCTCTATATAAGATGTTATCAGCAATCAGAGGCAACTTCACTTCTTCCTTTCCTATTAGAATGCATTTATTTTCTTCTTTTGTCTAATTGCCCAGGATATCCAGTACTATGTTAAAAAGAATTGGTGAACATTTATATCAACATACAAAAATCAGTAATGTTTCTATCCATTAACCACAAATTATCTTAAAAAGAAATTAAGAAAAAAGTCTCATTTACATCCAATAAAGTAAGATACTTAGAGTAAAAGTAACCAAAGAAGTGAAAGGTCTATACACTGAAAACCATAAAACACTGATTAAAGAAATTGAAGATGACATATATAAATAAAAAGCTATTCCATGGTCATGGACTATAAGAATTTATATTGTTAAATGGATCATAATAACCAAATCTATAGATTCAATGCAATCCCTATCAAAATTTGATGTCATTATTCACAGAAATATAAAAAAATTATATTAAATTTTTTACAAAGTATAAAATACCCCAAATATCCAAAGCAATTTTCACCAAAAAAGATAGCTAGAGGCATCACACTACTGTATTTCAAAATTTGTTGCAAAGCTGTAGTAATTAAAACAGCATGGTACTGGCATAAAAGCAGACACATTAACTGAAGAAATTAGGATAGAGACCTCAGAAATAAATCCCCACATCTACAGTCAATTTAATTGCAACAAAGTTACCAAGAACACCCAATAAGAAAAGGACAGTCTCTTCAATAAATGGTGTTAAGACAACTGGATATCCACATGCAGAAAAATGAAAATGGATGTTTATCTCACTCCTTATAAAATAATCAACTCAAAATGGTTGATTAAGTCAACCATTTCAGATCTTAAACATAAGATCTGAAACTGTAAAACTACTAGGATAAAATACAGGAAAAAATCTCCATGACATTGATCAGGGCAGTGACATCTTGGATATGACCCCACAAGCACAGGAAACAAAAGCAAATTAGACAAATGGAATTGCATGCAACTAAAAAGCTTCTCACATCAAAGGAAACAATGGGTTGAAGAAGCAACCCACAGAATTGGAGACAATATTTATAAATCGTACATTGTATGAGAAGTTAATATATAAAATATACAAAGAACTTAAACTACTCAAAAACAAATAAACAACAACAACAACAAAAAAAACAGAACACAAGAATGAACATTTCTCCAAAGAAGATATACAAATGGACAACAGGTATTTGAAAAAAGCTGAATATATCTTATCAGAGAAATGCAAATTATAACCATATGATAATATGACTTCACAACTGTAAGACAGGCTATTATCAAAAAGACTAAAAATAACAAATGTTGGAGAGGATATGCAGAAAATGAAACTCTTGTATACTGTTGTTATTGTAAATTAGTACAGCCATTTTGGGAAAGAGTGTGAAGTTTTCTTAAAAAACTGAAAGTTGAATTAGCATATGATCCAGAAATTATACTTCTGTGTATTTTATTTATTTATTTATTTATTGTACTTTAAGTTCTGAGGTACTTGTGCAGATCTTGCAGGATTTTTGCATTTATTTTTTGAGATGGATTCTCACTCTGTCACCCAGGCTGTAGTGCAGTGGCGTGATCATGGCTCACTGCAACCTCTGCCTCTTGGGTTCAAGCAATTTTTCTGCCTCAGCCTCCCAAGTAGCTGGGATTACAGGTACATGACACTATGCCTAATTGTTGTATTTTTAGTAGAGACAGGGTTTCGCCACATTAGCCAGGCTGGTCTTGAACTCCTAACCTCAGGTGATCTGCCTGCCTTGGCCTCCCAAAGTGCTGGGATTACAGAGGTGAGCCACTGAAGCTGGCACAGGGTATATATTTAAAGGAATTGATATTAGTATATCAAAGTGATGTCTGTACTCCCATGTTGATTATGTCATTATTCACAATAACTAAGATATGAAAATAACCAAAGTGCCCATCAATGAATGAATGGATTTTTAAAATGTAGTATATATACACAGTAGGATACTTTACAGCCATTTAGAAAACAGAAAATTCTGCCATTGTGACAACATAGATGAACCTAGAGGACATTATGTTAAATGAAATAAGCCAGACACTGGGAGACAAGTACTGTACAATCTCACTTATATGTGGAATCTGAAAAAAAGTCAAACTCATAGAAACTAAAAAAAAAAAAAAACCTAGACAGTAAAATAGTAATTATCAGAGGCTGGTCATTAAAGGTGGGTTGTGGATGGAGAAAGGGGAGATATTGGTCATTGGGTAGAAAGGTACAGTTAGAAAGGGGGAATACACTTTGATGTTCTATTGCACAGCATGGTGACTATAATTAACAAAAATTTTATCAGCACAAAGAAATGGTAAATATTTTATGTGATGGATATGCTAATTATCCCATTTAATCATTCCACAATCTATACATGCATCACAATACCACATTGTACACCAGAGATATATACTATCGTTATTTGTAGTATCAGCCCTAGTGATTCTGATGAATTAGGTCTAGGATGAGGTCTAGAAATTTTTGAGCTTCTTAATTATTTTTATCACATTTTCCTATTTGTCTTATTTATTAAGTTTGGAAACAAATGGTAACATTATAATGCTAAAAGAAGATAATTTGGCAGAAAACTTTTGTGGTCTTGAGTTAAAAAGGGGTGCATAATGAAACTCATAAAGCAAAAATAGCAAGACACAAAAATTGACGGATTAATTTATATAATCCTTAAGAATCTTTACTCAAAAGTAGATATAAGGAGTCAGATAGGAAAATGTGTTCAACATCTAGAATGGACAAGTAATTAATACTTAGAATATACAAGACATTTTTATCTTTTAACAAAAAAGAGAAAATACAATAGCAAAATAAACAAAGAATAGTTTTAATTGATGGAAGGAGAAGCTTGACTGATTATAAGTACATACTGAGATGTTTTCCCTTATTGCTAATTAGATAAATGTGAATTAAAGTAATTAATTTATGCCAATTTATGATCAACAAAAATGTATCACTTTGATATAATAGGTACTAGAAAAGATGCAATGAACTGGTACCCCTAATACACAGCTGGTAGAAGTGAAAATAAGACAGCCATTCTTGAGAACAATTGGATAAGACTTTGTGAAACGAGGAACATGTACCACATGGCCCACTTTTTAGTGTGGACTCTAGAGAAAGTTTCAAATAATTCCATAAGAATACATGTGTCTGGGTGCGGTAGTTCACTCCTGTAATACTTTGGGAGGCTGAGGCGGGTGGATCATGAGGTCAAGAGATCGAGACCCTCTTGGCCAACATGGTAAAATCCTGCCTCTACTAAAAATACAAAAATTAGCTGGGTGTGTTGGTGCACACTTGTAGTCTCAGTTACTCAGGAGTCTGAGGCAAGAGAATTTCTTGAACCCGGGAGGCAGAGGTTGCAGTGAGCCGAGGTCGAGCCACTGCACTTCAGCCTGGCGACAGAGAGCGAGACTCCATCTCAAAGAAAAAAAATATACATGTATAAGGACATACATTATTATATGTTTATAGCATTATTCATATATTTGGGGGCTTTACAGGCAGCACTGGAATAATCATAAGCGAAATAGAGATAAATAGGTTAAATACATACTTGGACTACTAAGTAGTAGTTACAGCAATAAACCAGATACGGGTTAATAAATAAGCTTTGATCTCTAAAAGCATGTTAGATTTTCACTTATGGTATAATCAAATGATGATTTTCTTCCTGGAACCTACCCTCCCATAAATAACAATTACCAGTTATGAACAAAATGTTTAAAAAAAAACACAAAATGGCACAAGAATAAAAACAACATAGCATCAAGAAAACTAACAAAATATATGTATAGAAAGTAATAAAAACAGCCAGATTCTGAAGTTTGAAGGTGGGTTGACATTTGGAAAAAGGGTCATAAGCATGAGTATCTTATTTTTATGGATTGTATCCTTTGGATAATTTATTGTATAACAGAGATATCACTATGTGAGGTGTTTACAATGACATACTGGAGCCAATTCACATTTGCTCAGGAGAGCTGTTTGTGGGTGTCACTTCTCAACTCAATTTTTTATGACACACGCAGCTTAAAGTTGGGTATAGTGGGACTATTTACATCGTGGTAATCAAAAATGCTAATATTATTGTTTTATTTTTATTTTTTCAAATATCCAAGTATTAAATATTTATCATTACATCATTAGTAGTTACAACTGGGCTAAGAATCCTATTGTTTTCTTTGCTTGATGACCCAGAGGACAGAGCTTGGGGCAACCACAACCACTGGAAAGTAATGGGGAGAATCCATAAAATAAATAAACAGAAACGGAGCCCCCTATTCTATATGTAAATTCTGCCCAAATCTCTGGTTGGTCCCAGAATTATGCATGTACAGAGAAGACTATGAGTAGCCCAGATAAAGATCAAAGAATGAACTGGGATTTAACTTCACAACCAAGAGACAAAAGTTTGCTACTTGAGTTCAGCCAAGTTAACTGTTTGATAAGACATCAATTCCTGAGAGTTATAAAACAGGATCCAGAGTCTCTTCAGTATAACCTTTGCAATGTTGAGAATACAAGCCAAAATTACTCGATCAAACTTCAAGAACAAAAGACAGTCTTTGGAGACCAATCCTAAGACAACCCAGATGTTTGAATTAGCAACCAAGAACTTAAAGAAGCCATTTTAGCTATTCTTATTGAGTAATTGGGAAAACATAAGTATTGCAAATTAAAAGATAGAAAATTTGAAAAAAAAAATAACCAAAAAGAAATTCCACAACTGAAAATTACAATATCGGAAGTTACTTTAAAGAATGGGCTTAAAAGAATGGTCATGACTAAGGAAAAAGCAGATAACTTGAAGGTATATCAATAGAAGTTATTTTCCATAATGGATAAAAAGAAAAGAAAGTGAAAAATGCAAATTAAAATACTAACAGGGATTTGTAGATCCATATTATACACACATGTAATTAGAGTCCTGAAAGGAGAGTAGAGACAGATTGTGAAAAAGGATTGAAAATATAATGGCTTAAAATTTTACAGATTTTGAAAAAGACATACATTTAGTAATTCAAGATGCTATATGAACTGAAATCAGAATAATTCTTAAAAACAGGACCACCAAATTCAGCAATCCCAAGAATGATTTATATGAAGAAACCTAGCATAACCAAACTGCTTAAAATGAAAGATGAAGTAGTAAAAGTAGCTGGAAAAAATTATTTATTAATTTCAACTGAACAACAATTTGAATGACTTCTTAGATACTATGGAAAACAGAATAAAGTAGATCGACATCTTTAAAACATGGAAAAAAATAAATACAGTTAATCCAGAATTCTATATTGAAGGATTATATTCTTCAAGAATACAAATTAAATAAAAATGTTCAGATAAAAGAAAACCAAGATAGTTTTCCACAAACAGACCTGTACTATACAAATGTTAAATAATTTTTTTTAGACAGAAGGGAATGATAACTGATGGAAACTTACAAATTCAGAAGAACATCGGATATGAGAAACAACTCAGTAAATATAAAGGGCATTTTTTTTCTTAAAAAATGCATAAAATTATTTGGTGCAAACATTAATTATAATAGATTATAGAGGTTTATATATTTTCAAGAAATAACACATTAGATCACAAAGAATAAGAGTGTATATGGGCCCTTGGCTTGCAATACTCTATTTTTATGTGAAGTAATATGACACTGATTTTAAGAAGACCAAAAAATTTAGGATGTGCATTGTAATCCACAGAAAAATCACACACACACACACACACAAAATTGGCAGTCTACCTAAAAGCCAAGAGATAAATTAAAACAGATTTGGAACAAAACAAATACAGATAATTCAACCAAAATCTGGTAATGAGGACCCACGAAACAAACAAAATTGGATAAAGACAAAACCAATGAAAATGTCAATAATTATATTAAATTTAAATGAAATAATCCAATTAAAAGAGATTTTCAAATGGAATAAAATAATAACACCAAACTATATGTCACCTATAAGAAACACATTTTACATATAAAAACATAAATAAATAGATGCAACAGATATATCTTACAAACTATAGACATCAGAAGGCTGAACTGTTTTGAATAAAATCAGACAAAATATCTTCCAGTAAAATAATGACTACCAGAGATAATAAAGATCAGTTCATCAGAAAGGCATAATAGTCATAATAATGCATGTACTTAATAACAAATCTGCAAAATACATAAGGCAGAAATTGACAAAACTGATGAGAATAGTTGAAAACTTAAATACTATTCTTAGGAATCTGTAGAATAATTAGACAGAAATATAGATCATCTTAACAATACTACCAACTATCTTAACCTAATTGATATTAATAGAGAATTACTCCACAACTACTGATCATGTATTGTTTTAAAGAAACAGGTATGCTCACCAAGATATAACCTACATGGGTACATTAAAAAATTTCTCAATGAATTTAAAATGAGTAAAATTATACAGAGCATCATGTATGATGCAAAAAAATGGAATTAAATTGGAAATAAAATCAACGTATCTAGGAAACCCCCTAAAAACTGCATATTAAGCAAAATAATTCTAAGTAATTTATAAGTCAAAACAAAAATCACATAGGAAATTAGAAAATATTTTGAAACAAATAATAAAAATATAACAATTTTTGTTGTTGCAGCTAAAGCAGTCCTTAGAGAAAAATTTATAACTATAAATGTATATATTATAACAAAAAGAAAGTTTAAAAATCAGTAAGCTAAGATTCCACATATGAAGTTAGATAAACAATAATTAAGCAAATTAAGTAGAAGAAAGAAAGTCATAAAAATAGGAGCAGGTGGGGCATGGTGGTTCACTCCTGTAATCCCAGCACGTTGGGAGGCCAAGGTGGATGGATCAATTGAGGTCAGGAGTTTAAGACCAGCCTGGTCAACATGGCAAAACCCCATCTCTACTAAAAATTCAAAAATTAGCCAGGCTGTGGTAGCTCATGCCTGTAATCCCAGCTAAATGGGTGTCTGAGGCAGGAGAATCACTTGAACCCGGAAGGCAGAGGTTGCAGTGGACTACAGTTTGAGACCCTGTCTCAAAAAAAAAAAAAACGGAAAATTAGAGCAGATATTAAGGAAATAGAAATTGTTTAAAATACAAAATAATAGCAAAGTCAAAAGTGATTTCTCTGAAAATAGCAAGAAATTTAAAAAACCTGTAGCTAGATTGTACAGGAACAAACAGAAAAACCAAACTGCCAATATCATAAATGTAAAAGGGAACATTACTAAAGATATTATAGAAATTTAAAGGATAATAAGATAATATCAACTTTATGCCAACAATCTGACAATTTAGATAAAACGAACAGATTATTTGAAATATGCAATGTATTAAAGTTTATATAAATTAAACCAAATAACTTAATAGCCACATATCTATTGTTATATAGAGGAGGCCAGACACATTGATACCAAAACCTGACAAATACATTGCAAAATAATTAGAAACATCCCTCATGAACATAGATGAAAAATACTTAAAATTCTAACAAATTAAATCCAGCAATATATAAAAATGATACTTCATGACTAAGTAGTATTTCTTCTATGAACACTACTAGAACAAATACTACTTAGACATGCTTTTTATTACAAGATACACTGTTGCAGTTCATCATATAAACAGAATAAAGAGAAAAAGTATGATTATCTCTGCAAATGCAGAAAAACCATTTGACAAAAGGTGACATCAATGCATAATAAAAATTCTCAACAACCTTGAAATAGGAGGTAACATCTTCAACTTGATAGAAAGCACTATGTGAAATCTGCATTTTCTGTCCTACAAAGTGGTACAAAATTGAATCTGTTCCCCTTAAGTTTGGGACAATATGAGGATGACTTCTCTCACCAATTTTTATCAACATTGGACTCTATATTTTAGCCAATTCAAAAGAAAGTAAAAATTAAAGACAAAGTTCAGAAAGGAAGGAGTAAAACTGTATCTATTCACAGATTGTTTTATGTAAGAAATCTTAATAAATTCACAAAAGAGATACTAAAAATAATAGTTAAATTTAGCAAAGGTTTGGAATATCAATTAAATACAAAAATACTAATTGTATTTTATTTATTAGTAGTAAACAATTGGAAAATAATGAAAAAAGCAATTTTGTTTGCAATAGCATCAGAATGCATAATTTAGAAAATGTAACAAAAACATGTAAAATATTTTATCACAAAAAATAACAATGCAAGAGCTGAGATAAAGTAAAGAAGGTATAAATAAATAAGTGGTATGATATTATATATTTATGGACTTAAGAAGAAAGCATGATAATTTGTCTATTCTTTTCAAATTCATCTATAGATTTAACACAATCTCAATAAAAATCCAAGCACTTATTTGCAGAAAGTAACAAATTGATTCTAAATTTTATACAGATATGCAAATCTAAAGCAATCTTGAATAAGTAATACAGCTGGAAGATTTAGTTATTATTTCAAGATTTAATGTAAAGCTACAATACTCAAAACGTGGTTTTGCCCTAAGTATCAACAAATAGATCAATGGAATAAAATAGAAAGCTTGGAAATAGACACGCACATTTATAATCATTTGATTTTTGTCAAAGGCAATCCAATAGAGCAAAGAAAAGTTTTTCAGCAAAATAAACTGATATAACTGGACATTTACATAGACAAAAACGAACTTCAACACCTTCCTTAATGCTCCATACTACTAGAACTAGTAGTAGTAATAATAGTAATAATTATACAGAAAATAATAACCATAAAGAAAAAGCAATAACATAGGATTTGCCAAAACATAAAACTTCTGTTCCTCAAAAAGACAATTGAAAATAAATAAATAAGTCACAATATGAGCAAAAACAATCATCACAAAGCATATATTTTAAAAAAGGCTAGTATACAGGATTAGTAAAGAAATGTTACAAGTCAATAATAAAAAGAAAACAATCCAGTAAAAAAAAATGGACAAAACTTCATATATATACTTGATAACAGAAGTTATATTAATGGTTAATAATCACATCATGTGCCATTAGGAAAATGCAAATAAAGCCCACGAAATACTACTACTGACTCTCAAGCCTGGTTAGAGTTAAAATGACTGACATCACTAGCTGTTGGTGACGTGGAAGCAAGATGATTTCTCAGGTATTGTTAGTTGGAATGTAAAATCATACAGTCACTTTGGAAATAGGCCTGGTCATTTCTTCTACACACACATCTACATTATGATTCATTTATTCTTCTCCTAGCTATTTTTCAAAAGAAATGAATAAGCCTCAGACAAGACTACATACTATGTGATTCAATTTATATGGAGTTATAGAACAGGCTAAACAATTTACATTTCAAAAAATAAAAGTAATGGCATCTTGGGCGTTGGAAGTAGAGATTTATGTGCAAGGGGCATGAGGGAAAATTCAGGGTAGTAGTAATGTTCTATAGTTTGAATGGGGTTGGATTACAAAGGTGTATAAATTATCTTAACTCATAAAACATACATTTAAGATTAGGGCATTTTATTTGTATACATTTTAAATAAATTTTAAATTAAAATACATAAATAAATATTCATCCCTAGCTGATATGCATCCTGAAATATTTAAGATGAATGCCTATAAGTTATTTAAAAATATTTAAAAATATTCCAAAAGTACAATGGATGCATAACAGATGGTAATAGATGAAATAACTTGAAAAAATAAATAAGTGATGAACCAATTATAATAAAGTATTACTGATGAAATCTAGGTTGTGTGTATGGATGTGATCACTCTAAAACTTAATCAACTGATGTATAGTTGAAAATTACTAATGCATTTCTAATTATTTATAATATAATAAAGTGATAAGAAAATGTAGAAAATAATTTCAATATAATAGTTAAAAGGTGGAAAAATAAAAGAGGATACTATGTATCTCACAAAATTAGAAAAAAATGGGTGAATTTTAATAATCAAGAATTAAATGAGCTCTATAACACAGTACCATTTATGTGTATTAAACACACAGAGATAACACAATGCTAATATTTTATAAAATTACACACGTATTCAAAGGTATATATTAAACACATTAGAGTAGAAGCTTTTGTGGGTAATAGAAATGGAGATCAAGAATGAATAAGGGAAAGAAAAAAGAGAATTGCCAAGCTGCCTTGTATATAGATTGATTATGAGAGTGTGCCATGAATACCTCAACTCTCTGTGCCTAAAGTTTCTGAAAAAAAGAAAAGAAAAATGTATAAAGAAAACCTAATATGGAAGTAATTTTAGTTTTCTCACAATAGCTATAGGCATTTTTTTTTCTTATTCAAGCTTCAAAAACTGTTTGAGTGGTTGACAAATGTGTAGTTAAATATTAAAGTTACAGCTCTAGCCATGGTGTGGCTTATATTTTTATATTACTTTAAAATTATATTTCAATTTTTATTCATAATTTAAAAATATTCTATAATATGACCATAACCCTAATTATGATACCTAAAATACAGGAATAATTTATGTCACTTATCTGTCAAAAGTAAAGGAAAGGGAGAAATAGAAGCATTCTAGACATGGATTGAAACAAAACATTTGTTTCTCTTCTTTGTTTTCAAGTGTGGTAGGGCCTAGTTACTTTAGTAGTATTTTAAGCAAAATTTTATATAAAATCAATATGTTGTATTCTGCTTTTCTAAAATAATTTATTTTCTGTTTAGAGGGGTACTAAAGAATTGAGTGTCTGATTAATATAATAAAAACAATAGATTCTTTTTGATTTATAAAAATTTGCAACTGAGAGAGTTTCCCTGACCTTTAATCTTTGAGGAGGATAATTTGTAAATACATGTCTTTAAGGATCTGAGTAGGCACTAGTAGTAGACAATCATCTCCTCTTGATGAAATTATGTAGACTATGTGTTTCTGTTTATATACATCTCTGTAGTTTAATTTACAAGTAATTTAATCTATAACACATTCTTTAAGAAAATTGTTTTGTTTTCCCTTCTTATAAGATTGCTTTATAATAGAGAAAGGCTAATCCACACCTCTCAATTGTAGGATACTCTGTGGAAATTACAAAGGAAGTAGAGGTCAAAACCCAACTCTATGGATGTACTTAATCTATTAGGGAGATAAGACAAATAAACATAGGTGATGATAACAAAATCAGCCATACTTATCCAAACATGTCCAGGAGTACAGTTTGTAATTATTTTTATAGACAGGATCCCAGCTGTATAATAGTTCTGTCCCTTGATATCATCTATTGAGGACAGAGCTCTGGATTAAGCATGATGAAAACTGAATTTGGCTTCCAACTCTACCCAAGTAGCCTTAAGCAAATAGTAACTGAGCCTCAAAAATACAGTTTCCTCAAAAATAAATTCGGCTATCAATCTTCTCTCTACCAACTTCAAAAATGATTGTGAGGATTAAATGATAAAATATGCATGAAAGTGCTTTGTGACCTAGAAAGCTGTATGCAGATTTGAGGACATATTTTCTTTGTGGTTCTTATTTTAAACTCAGTTATATTTAAGCTCATGCAGGTCCTTTCCTCTAGAGACCCTACACTTCCCATTTTGCCCACTAACTCAAGTTCCTCTTCTCGGTGAAACTTACATATAGTTTTTCCAGACTATGAGCTCCTATGACCTACTTATTAGTTAAACTACTCCTACTTATTA
This sequence comes from Cacajao melanocephalus, assembly GCA_963573385.1. Classification (NCBI taxonomy): domain Eukaryota; kingdom Metazoa; phylum Chordata; class Mammalia; order Primates; family Pitheciidae; genus Cacajao; species Cacajao melanocephalus. The sequence continues at coordinate 10,586 of CAUYLG010034582.1, read as the reverse complement.
GTAGAAGTATCAAACTGCTTAATATCATTAGTAAGCTTTTTGTAGGCATTGCCTTTTCCTGCTTCACCAGACTTCAAGCAGTTTGAAAGCATAGATTTGTCTGATACTTCTTAGTTTTTTCACAGTGCCTCGCATGGTTACCCTACATGGAGTAATTCAATACATATTGATAGTGACTGATTGATTAAAGGATAGTTCATTCATTCCTAGGGCAAATATATTGAGTACCCACTCTATGTCAGTTACTGTAGTGTTCTAGGGACTGAGAATATAGCCCTTACCTTCATGGAATGTATTCCAAATAGGGAAGACAGAACATGTGTGTGTGTGTGTGTGTGTGTGCGCATGTATGTGTGCATATGTGTGTGTACACACATATATACAATTTATATAGTTTTAGTACTCGAATGAAAATGACACAATGGAAGGGAATTTAGTATGATCCATGAAGAGGCTGGGGTGCTCTTCTAGACAGGATAATCAGAAATGTCTTCCCTGCAAAGAAAACATTTGAGCAGAGACCTGAATGAAAGAGCAAGCAATGCGAAGACCTGAGAGAAATGTATTTGAAGCAGAAATGTGAACCCCATCAGGCTTTCTCTAATAAGTGTGATTCAAGCCTACAAGGTCTGATTTTTTTCAGGGAATTTAAAACTTTATTTTTGTAGGGTCCTTATATTAACAACTTTCTTTAACAACAATTTATAGAGCTACAATTATGTGCCACTCATTGGGTCTATGATGGATAACAAAAATAGGCACCTTTTCTTCCCTCGTGGAGCTTTTCATGAGGCTGAGGCTGAATTTTTTCCCTTTTCAGTTCTGGCCACCCAAATTTAGTATATTACTATTGACTGCAATGGTGTCTCACCACCTGCTCTAGCCCAAAAGTACTTATTTGATGGAGTACAAATTGGTGCAACCATTCTAAAAAAATTAAATTACTTAGACAAATGAAATATATGCAAACTCTATTTATAACCAATCCTTTTCATGGATAATTCCCAAATAAATCTTCACATAGATCCATATGAGGACATCATTGCGTGTTATATGTGATGGTAGTGAGCAAGAATTCTGCTACACATGAATCATGGAATGTATGTCTTAAACAAAGTCAAATGAAGAGACAAATATTTCATAATATTTTTCTTGAAAATATGATTATTGAATGTCATTTTAGATCACTTAAATGTTCTTATTATAAATTCATTTTTAATCAAGGAAATATTACTCTTTGGTATTTCATTCTTGGATTTGACTTTCAGTATGATTTAAATATTTGCTAAACTAAATATATTGCCTAATATAAAATAGCAAACCTAAATTCAGTGAATTCATCATCATTCTTGGAACTAAATATCACTTTATTTCTAATACATTTGCATTATTTACATTGAAATTAAAAATGCGTAGATATCTTTCAAAGTCAGTATTTCTGATAAAGGAAAAATTACAACAATAACATGTTCTTTAAGGCTATTAATAAGATGTTTACTTATTAAGCATTTATTGAGTTACTGTTTTGTACAGCCACATCATACTGGACATTTCCTGCTCACAGGGCTCTTATAATCTGTCTGTGGAAATGCATATGCATTTAAAAATTTTTAACTTATGAAAAAGTATGCATAAGTGACAGGAAATATAAAGCAAATCCTTGAGCATTAACTTTTATTAGAGAAAGCTTTCTGGTTCAAATAAATAATAAGTATGCATTAGGCAATGTGGAAGATGCTACAATTTGGGCCTGCAGCTACATCAAGGTCAAATGGAAATTATATATATGTTCATTATATTGATGAATTCATAATTTTGGCATGCTTTTCCTGTATATATAGATATTAGCCAAAATAAATATAAAAATGTTAAAAAATAGTTTAGAAACTAAGAGAGGAGATTCATTTATTCACCTATCAACCTCTACCATCATACATACTTTTCCCATTCTGAAGCTAAGGACAGCACTTTTTCTGATTATTATTTTATTACATCCAAGCATTGTATTTCTATAAAATGTTCATGATTAGGATTGCATCAGTTTCTCTCAGTTTTGAGAAGAAAATGAGCAATTTGTCCAGTTTTTATTGTAACAAATTGAATGTCATCTATATTTTTATGCTTTTACATAATCATTTTGTTTACTCTACATATTGGTTTTCAGTCAGAACTATATATTTTCTGGTGTTATTGAGCATCTTCAGTATTGTCCATTGACTCCTGAGAAATAATGTTCACAATTGCTCAAGGACTTCATTGAAAGTAACATAATTATTGAATATAGGCAAAAAGATATTATCATTTTTACATGCAGCATTTGATGACATAAATTATATTGGCGTTCTATCGCACACTTTTCCGATGTAGTTATGCCAAAGGCCACCCTAAAGTGGTGATAATTTGTGTTTATTTTTTTTTCTGCTTCACAGTGGTACAATTATTGTGGCTACAAATGTAATTATTTCTATCCGGAAAAATAAACACAGTACTTTCTTTCAAGCCTAACCAGAGAACTAAAAGTATATGTTGTGATATGAACAAGCACAAATGGCTATAGAAATAATAAATTTTTTAAAAAAGAAAAATATTATGATGATATAATTTGGATTTTAGGCCTAATATATTTTAAACTTTTATCTGAGGTGCAGTGGTACATGTGCAGGTTTGTTATATAGGTAAACCCATGTTATGGGGGTTTATTGTACAGATTATTTTGTCCCCAAGATGTTAAGCTTAGTAACCAATAGTCATTTTTCCTGCTTCTCTCCCTCCTTCCCACATCTACTCTCTGGTAGGCTCAAGTGTCTGTTGTTCCCCTCTATGTGTTCATGTGTTCCTCATAATTGTCCTTTTTTCACTGTTTAAGGCGACTGTTTGCCTTTTATCTTATCAATTTCTTGAAGTTCCTTGTGGATCCTGGATATTAGATCTTTGTCAGATTAATGGTTTGCAAAAATTTTCTCCCATTCTGTAGATTGTCTGTTTACTCTGCTTATAGTTTATTTTGCTGTACAGAATGTCTTTAGTTTAATTAGATTCCATTTGTTAATTTTTGCTTTTGTTGCAATTGCTTTTGGTATCTCATCATGAAATCTTTGTCTTCTGTTCCTATGTCCAGAATTAGTATTGCCTAGGTTGTCTTCTGGGGCATTTATAGTTTTGAGTTTTACATTTAAGTCCCCAGTCCATCTTGAATTAGTTTTTTGTGTATGGCATAAGTAAGGGTTTCAGTTCCAGTCTTCTGTATCTGGCTAGCTAATTATCCCAATACCATTTATTAAATAGTGAGTCCTTTCCCCATTGCTGTTTTTGGTTAGTTTTCTCAAAGATTACATGACTGTAGTGTGTGGACTTATTTCTGGTACCTCTATTCTGTTCCATTGGATTAAGAGCTTGTTTTTGTACCATTAGCATGCTGGTTTGGTTACTGCAGCCCTGTAGTATAGTTTGAAGTTGGGTAACATGATGCCCCCAGCTTTGTTCTTTTTGCTTAGGATTGTTTGGGCTATTCAGGCTCCTTTTTGGTTTTGTGTGAATTTTAAAATAGATTATTTCTAGTTCTGTGAAGGATGTCATTGGTAGTTTTATAGGAATAGGATAAATTGCTTTGGGCAGTATGCCCACTTTAAAGATGTTGATTCTTCCTATCTAAGAACATGGAATGTTTTTCCATTTGTTTGTGTCATCTATGATTTATTTGAGCAGTGCTTTGCAGTTCCCATTGTAGAGATCTTTCATCTATTTGTTATCTGTATTCCTAGTTTTTTTTTATTTTTATATGGTAATTTTGGATGATATTTTATTCCTGATTTGGCTCTTGGCTTATCTGTGGTTGGTTTATAGGAATGCTAGTGATTTTTGTACACTGATTTTGTATCCTGAGACTTTGCTGACGTTATTTATTTGCTTAAAGAGCTTTTGAACCAAGACTATGGGGTTTTGCAAATATAGAATCATGTCATCTGGAAACAGGGATAATTTTGGTTCCTCTCTTCCTATTTGGATGTCCTTAGCACTTTTGCCAGATTGCTATGGCCAGGACTTTCAATACTATATTTAGTAGGAGTGTTGAGGAAAAAGCATCCTTGTCTTGTGCTGGTTTTCTAAGGGAATGCTTCTAGCTATTGCCTATTCAATATGATGTTGATGCAAGTTTGTTATAGATGGCTCTTATTGTTTTGAATTTTGTTTCTTCAATACCTAGTTTATTGAGAGTTTTTAACATGACAGGGTGTTAAATTTTATCAAAAGCCTTTTTTGCATCTATTGAGATAATCGTTTTTGTCTTTAGTTCTGTTTATGTGATAAGTCACATTTATTGATTTGCATATATTGAACCAACCTTAGATCACAGGGATAAAGCATATCTGTTCATGGTGCATAAGCTTTTTAATGTGCTGCTAGAATTGGTTTGCCAGTATTTTGTTGATAATTTTTGAATCATTGTTCATCAAAGATACGGGCCTGAAGTTTTCTTTTTTATGTTGTGCTTCTTCTGGATTTTGGTATCAGGATGATGCTGGCCTCATAGAATAAGTTATGGAGGAATCCCTCCTCCTCAATTGTTTGAATAGTTTCTGTAGGACTAACACCAGTTCTTCTTTGTATAACTGGTAGAATTTGGCTGTGAATCCATCTGGTCCTGGGCTTTTGTTTGTTTGTTTGTTTGTTTGTAGGCTATTTATTACTGCTTTGATTTCTAAACTCACTACTAGTCTGTCCAGAGACACAATCTCTTCCTGTTTCAATCTTCAGAGACTATATTTGTCCTGGAATTTATCCTGTTTTTCTAGATATGCTAGTATGTGTGCATATACACACACTCATAATATTCTCTCACGTCGGTTTTTATTTCTGCAGTATCAGTGGTGATAACCTCTGTCATTTCTAATTGTGCTTATGTGGATCTTCTCTCTTTTATTCTTCTTTAATCTAGCTAGTGGTTTATCTATTTTATAATTTTTTCAGAAAAATAACTCCTGGATTCACTGTTCTTTTGATTTTGTGTGTGTGTCTCAATCTCTTTCCATTCAGATTTGATTTTGGTTATTTCTAGTCTTTTCTAGCTTTGGGCTTGGTTTGCTCTTGAGTCTCTCATTCTTTCAGTTGTAATTTGAGATTGCTAAATGGAAATCTTTCTAACTTTCTGATGTGGGCATTTGGTGCTATAAATTTCCCTCTTAACACTGTCTTAGCCGTATCCAAGAAATTCTGGTATATTGTGTCTTTATTCTCATTAGTTTCAAAGAACTTCTTGATTTCTGCCTTAATTTTATTATTTACCCCCAAAGTCATTCAGGAGCAGGTTATTTAATTCCCATGTAATTGTATGGTTTTGAGCACTTTCTTAGTCTTGAATTCTATTGCAATTGTGCCGCAATCCAAGAGAGTGGTTGTTGTGATTTCAGCTTTTTACACTTGCTGAGGAGTGTTTTATATCCAATTATGTGATTGCTTTTAGAGTATGTGCCATGTGGCAAGGAGAACAATGTATATTCTGTTGTATTGGGGGTGAAGAGTTCTGTAAATGTCTATCAGGTTCATTTGATCCAGGGCTGAGTTCAAGTCCTGAATATCTTTGTTAATTTTTTGCCACAACAATCTAATACCGTCAATGGGGTGTTGAAGGCTTCCACAATTACTGTGTGGAAGTCTAAGTTTCTGTGAAGGTCTCAAAGAGCTTGCTTTATGAATCTGGGTGCTTGTGTGTTGGGTGCATTGTTGTTTAGGATAGTTATGTTTTCTTTTTGAATTGAACCCTTTACCATTATGTAATACCCTTCTTTGTCTTTTTTGATCGTTGTTGGTTTCAAGTCTGTTTTGTCAGAAACTAGGATTGTAACCCCTGTTTTTTCTTTTTCTGTTTTTCATTTGCTTCGCAGATTTTCCACCATCCCTTTATGAGCCTATGGGTGTTATTGCATGTGAGATGCATGTCTTCTTTAGAAGACAGCATACCCAGGATCTTGGGTTATTCTTCCTATCCAGCTTCCCACTCTGTGTATTTTAATTAGGACATTTAGCCTGTTTACATTCAAGTTTAGTATTGAAATGTGTGGACTTGATTACATAATCATGATGTTACCTGGCTATTTTGCAGACTTGTTTATCTGGTTGCTCTATAGTGACACTGGTCAATATACGGAAGTGTGTTTTTGTAATGGCTGGTCAAAGTCTCTAAATATTTAGTGCTTCCTTCAGGAGCTCTTGTAGGACAAATCTGGTGATAAATAATTCCCTTGCCATTTGCTTGTCTGAAACATATCTTATTTCTTTTTTGCTTATGAAGTTTAGTACCATATTTAAGTGACAGGACCTCTACTTGATTTACTAATGTGTATGCACCCTGTAACTACTTATAAATTTACTTGTGTTGCTTTATTTTATATAATTTTGAAGGTCTCATTTATAATAAAGATTGAAACATACTTTGGGAGGCCGAGGCGGGTGGATCATGAGGTCAAGAGATTGAGCCTATCCTGGTCAACATGGTGAAACCCTGCCTCTACTAAAAATACAAAAATCAGCTGGGCATGGTGGCGCGTGCCTGTAGTCCCAGTTACTTGGGAGGCTGAGGCCGGAGAATTGCTTTAACCCAGGAGGCGGAGGTCGCAGTGAGCCGGGATCATGCCATTGCACTCCAGCCTGGGTAACAAGAGTGAAACTCCGTCTCAAAAAATAAAATAAAATTAAATTAAATTAAAATTAAAAAATGAAAAAAAGATTGAAACATATGTAAAGTTGATTATTAAGTTCATAGACGTTGTTAGATTTTTTCAATTACAAGAGAAACATTATTTGTTTATATAACTTGTTGTTGAAATGATCTGTAAAGACCATGTATGAATCTATTTTCATGACATTCTGGCAGAGTTAAGGGTCCCCTAAGTAGCAGAATCTTATTAGACATGTGAAATTTTGAAATTAACTATATATAATTTAATGATGGAGATAAAAGCATTATTATTATGCTGCTTCTTGATGTATAGATAATCAGGTTTTTAATGGATGGCTGCTCTACTTTTATATTTCATGATTACAGAAGTATGCATAATTGCAGGAACATCAATTTTCATCTTTATAAAAATGGAAAATAAACTGACTGTCATTACAGTCATTTTATTTATTCAACACATATTTGCTGAGTACCTACTCTGTACAAGAAACTGTTGGTGACAGAGAGATAATGAAATAATGACGCTTACAAAGCAGTTGTAGTCTGGTAGACCAAAAGATATGTATGTATTGATCGTACTGTAACATGTGTAATAATAGAGTATGTATAAAGACACGGCAACATAGTATGTGTTCCTATTGTCGTTTGGTTTAAGTGTCTAAATGATAAAACTCATTTTCAAAGTATCAGACTTTCAAATAAAATAAAACTATATTGTTCCCATTTCAGTGTTCTCTGGGAATGTTTTAAATGAACTGAATGCCTACTGTATTAGGGTTCTGTAGAGGGACAGAAGTAATGGGATATATGCATACATGAAAAGGAGTTTATTAAGGAGGATTGACTCACATGATCTCAAGGTGAAGTCCCACAATAGGCCATCTGCAAGCTGAGGAGCAAAGAAACCAGTGGTGGATCAGTCCAAGTCCCCAAACATCAAAAGTAAGAAAGCCAACAGTGCAGACTTCAGTCTGTGGCCAAAGGCCTCAGAGCCCCTGACAAATCAGTAGTATAAGTCCAAGAGTCCAAAAGCTGAAAAACTTGGAGTCCAATATTCGAGGACAAGAAGCATCCAGCATGGGAGAAAAATGAAGGCCAGAAGACTCAACAAGTCAAATCCTTCCACGTTCTTCTGCCTGCTTTATTCTAGCCATAGTGGCAGCTAATTAGGTAGTACGCACCCATATTGAGGGTGGATCGGCCTCTCCAAGTCCACTGACTCAAATGTTAATCTTCTTTGGCAACACCCTCACAGAGATATCCAGGAACAATATTTGGCATCATTCAATCCAATCAACTTGATACTCAATAGTAATCATCACACCTAATGTGTGCAAAAACATAGGCAATTATTAACTTTTATCTAAAAAAGTGACCTTACTTGAAGAAGCAAATAAATAATAAAAGCCAGACAACTGCATGATTTTTCTCTGTCCTTCTGTTTTCCTGCCTTGTTCTGCGTTGTCTGTTTTGTACCTTTTTTTCACTAATGTTGAGAGGATTTTTAAATTCCTGTTGATTTAAGTAACTTCACAACAATCACAAATTGAGTGAAGAGTTCATTTTATATAATCTTGGTTAGGTCTTATTTATAAGTAATAATCACAGGAATAATAGCACTATTTTTGATAAGATCTCTAAGCAATTTTTGAACAAGTCACCAACTGTGGCATCTGATTATGACATTAAGAAGATAAATATGGAACTATTTTTTCAGGATCATTTAAGAAATCAGTAAGACATGTATAGCTGTCTTTATAAGTACATTAGGTGTAATTTGTTTGCACTAATATCTATCTTTTAGCCACCATTTTTACTGAGTAAAAGTCCCACCAATGGCTGTTATTCGATTAGGCAACATAAGAACAACTCAGCTAAAGGTCTGCTACATGTGATAATGGCTTTATGATTTTGGCATCCATTTTTTAATCAGATTGGGACATTTTCCAAGGTGGCCAACTAGATGCAGCTGGGAAGTGCTATTCCCACAGAGAGGGACCACAGCTTTCACTACACCAACATAGTTTAACTATATCTTCAGAGACAAAATACCAAATGTGGATGGAAAAAAGAATTAGATGTGAGGCTGAAGACAGAGAAATCTGAGGCCCAACATAGAGTGCCTGAACATCAAGGCTGGTTCCCAGTCATGAATGACACCTGGGGAAGGGGTGAATGAAGGGATTGGGGAACTGCTTACTCCCACCAGAGACATCTGGGATTCTAGTGTGGCAGGACTTTTCCTTGGTTCAGTTAAAGATGGAGTTATTGTCTGTCCCACAGCCACAAAAATTTAGGCATGCAATTGGTTTAAAGGGTGAGTGAAGCAGGTGGTTTACAGGGTGAGTAAAGCAGGGTTTTATTGGGTGAAAAGAGAACAAAGGGGGAAACAGAGTCCCTCCTCTAGAGCACTTCCTGCCTGGCAGCTTGGATCCTAGGTTCAACACAGGAAGAAAAGGGGCCACTTTCCTCCCTGCTGCAAACAGCATCAACTTCCTGAGGTTCCACCGCAGTGGGCATGCTGGTTAGAGTTTCTCCGGGGAACCCTTCCCACCTGACTGTCTTACTAGCTGCTACAAGGAAACCCACAACCCCAAGGACGTGTGAGCTCTCAGGGGCAATCTCCATAGAGATTAAACGCGGAGCTGCAGCAGGCAAAGAGCTGGGGACCTTTCAGCACAAGTCAGCTCCAGCAGATCCTGCTCATCAGTGCCTACCCTCCAGGGCTGCCCGTCTCCCTCTGAGAGGCTCTGGCCCCAGCTACCTGCTGAGGAGAAAGCAGGGCCTGCTTCCCCTACAGGACCAGAGCACACATGTCCTGCAGGTCGGTCTGACTGCCAGCCCTTCCCAGGGCCCCTGCTTGGCCACCTCATATCATAGGTGTACATAGGATTGTGTGTACAATTAAGCCCTGTATGCTCAGCCTGGCTGCTTTGTTCCACCCGAGTGAATGACAGAAGCCTGGGAGCCTTTCAGATACCCAATAACACCAGAAACACTACCCACCGAGTGCAGTATAAAGAGCTACAGTCAGGTTCTCGTGCTTCAGGGCTGCATCAAGGAGCTCAGGAGTGCCGAGCTGGGTGCTGTGAGCTGTGATAAGCACTTTAACGTGGAAGGAGCCCACACTCTCAGAAAACTGAGAGGGGTGAATCACACAGGTTCACAGGCTGGTGTGGAACCTAGACATGCCTCCCTCCACACTGTTGGTTTGGTAAGAGTGTGCCTTATTTCCCTACCAGACCTCTCCCCAAAGGACCCCTGCAACCTAAAATACTTAATGACAACAACAACAAAAGTTGTGTGCACAGTGCCATTAATTAGCGATGTCTCCATAAGGCCCATGAGCAGGTCTTTTGTGGGGGTCACTTCTCTCCCCCTTGTACCACAAAAACACAAGTACACACAAAGAAACTGAATGGCTAAGATGCCATCCACTGTCCATTGCTCTCAAGTGCCATCTATTGAATTGAAGTCCAAACTACAACACCAAAAATTGCTAATTCCTCCCTCCATCCTCATTCTCCAAAACGAAGAGCAAGAATTCAACAACAAAGAACATTTTCATAGACTTAGCTCTCTGAAAACATCATGAAATTAAGACGATGACTTAATTTAAACCACAATTAAAGGAATACCAGCCCTCCTAAATAAGAAAGAATCAGCACAAGAATTCTGGCAATTCAAAAAGCCAGAGAGTGTCCCCTTACCTCCAAATGAGGACACTAACACCGAAGCAATAATTCTTTTTTTTAAATATATTTTTTACTGCATTTTAGGTTTTGGGGTACATGTGAAGAACATGCAAGATTGTTGCATAGGTACACACGTGGCAGTGTGATTTGCTGCTTTCCTCCCCTTCACCTATATCTGGCATTTCTCCCCATGTATCTCTCCCTAACTCCCCACC
>CAUYLG010034581.1:0-78168 GCA_963573385.1 Cacajao melanocephalus | reverse complement strand
TTTTGAGACAGAGTCTCACTCCGTCACCAGGCGCCAGGCTGGAGTGCAGTGGGCCGACCTTGGCTCACTGCAACCTCCGCCTCCTGGGTTCAAGCAGTTCTCCTGCCTTAGCCTCCTGAGTAGCTGGGACTACAGGCGTGCACCACCACGCCCAGCTAATTTTTTTTGTATTTTTAGTAGAGACGGGGTTTCACCATGTTGGCCAGAATGGTCTCGATCTCTTGACCTCGTGATCCACCCGCCTCGGCCTCCCAAAGTGTATCTTGTATTTTTAATAGAAAGAAAAGCCTAATATCTGTGAAGACAGTGATAACATTGCTGGTTTGTTTGTACTTTGCAGTAATCTCAGAATAATTTTCTCTGTTTTCCTGATAGTCATCCTTTTCATTTGTATGTTTTGATCTCTCCCTTCTATGTAGCAAGCGTTCAGCTGTTTGGTGACCCTTGCGTGTCTCTTTGTATTTAAAAATCAGGTTACTAAAACTGCTTGAGAACTTTGTATAAATCATGGGGCTTACAGTGTGAGAACTTGAGGGTGATCCAGCAGAGAGCCACCATTGCCTGGCATAACCTCTAAATGCCAGAAGGCCCAAGTCTTTCCTCTGAGGCCAAAGTCTTCAGGGAAGAATCTTCCAACTTTTGGCCCATGCTGTATGTACCTGGCAGCCCCAGGGTGATGATAGAGAGTAGGGAGGAGGATCAACTCCTCCTGTTCAAATACAGACTTTGTAGCTGGTATTTCCAAGAACAAAATCTTCGCAGCATTGTAAGGGAAGTCTGCTTCCCACCCAGCAACAGCACTGTGTCCTGACACCTTCTGTGAACTGTCTTGTCTGCTTTCCATCTTCTAGGCCTCCACATGGCCAGTTTATTCTTTTCATTCAGACCTTAGTGGAAAAGAACTTCCTGGATCACATAGTACCCTACCTCCGCCTTCACACTTCCTTCCACTTTATTGTGTTCATTGACTCAAAGGGTATCTAAAATCCACTAAAACAAATAGACCTCACCTCACTGTTCACCATTATAAGCCAGTGCCTACTAGTACATAGTGAGAACTCAGTTTTCTTTGATGAATAGGTGAATGAATCTTGGCTCTGACAGTCTCCTCCTGTTCTTGTTGCTATGCATTTACACTTTTATTACTTTGCTGTCAATTAAATATAGATTCAAGAAGGGAAAAGAAGTAGTGTTTGTGATCTTTCCCGCATGTTAGTCTTGAATCCAGTATGTTTTTTTCCAAAACTCTTTATGTTCACGAATCTTCATACATGCTTTAAGATCACATTTTATTTTACAGAAAAGTCAGTTGGATATGGGAATTCTCTATACCATCTTTGTAACTTTTCTATAAATATAAAATTATTAATATTTAGTTTTTAAGTCAGTTAAAAGGAAGAATAAGGAATATTTATTTTAGTCCTATTTTGGAATACATGTTATCACCTAAATACATATTTGGGTATCTTTTTTGCAGGTGTACTCTAAATGCATTTAAGGACATATATAAACTAATATGATACACAGCTATTTTTTCTACTTGGAAAATGAATATTTAAAAGCAGTGTTACATTTATTAAAGCATATTAACTTTAAACAAGAAAGTGATTGCCTAATCTTATTTTCTATTCACTGAACACCTGAGACTTGAATTGATTTAAGTTGAGTAAAATCAGCTATAGCATACTATCACAGAAACTTGTGACTCTGGCTCATTGTTTATTATCTTCTTATTTTTTCCTGAGAGGCTTGTGTTTTATTGGAAGCATTAAGATTTATGTAACCTTTTATTCACTAGGATATTCTACAGTCCAGCAGTTCTACTGTAGGGTGTGTGCCACAAAGCGAAACTACCAGCACTTAGGAAGGTAGATTCCCTTGTCCCAATGGCTGTATGATTTGGGAGAGAAAAGGTCTTTCTTCATATTTTCCTCCCTCATTCTCCTCACCAACATAAGCACTTATTTGGTAACTACTTTGTAAACTTTTTAAAACTTAGGTGGAACAAATATGAATTCCAATTATGGGCCTTACCCTGAAGAGATTTACAACCCAGTTGAGAAGACAGTATGAATATATGCATACAATAATTTAGTCTGGCACTCTGGGGATGTGTTTACGCATTTAGTGCTTTAGCCTCAGTTTCTGAAAATGATAATTTTGCCTGAGTCATCTCTTAGATCTCCCTCAACTCTAAAAGTTCTGTGCTTTTATTTATTTAGAGACAGAGTCTCGCTCTGTCACCCAGGCTATAGTGCAGTGGTGCAATCTTGGTTCACTACAACCTCTGCCTCCCAGGTTCAAGCGAGTCTGCTTCAGCCTCCCAAGTAGCTGGGATTACAGGCTTGTGCCACCACACCCAGCTAATTTTTGTATTTTTAGTAGAGACAGGGTTTCGCCATGTTGCCCAGGCTGGTCTCAAACTCCTGACCTCAAGTGATCTGCCCGCCTTGGCCTCCAAAAGTGCTGGGATTACACGTGTGAGCTACCACACCCAGCCAAAAAGTTCTAAGCTTTTAAATAAAAACAGCTGCCTTCTGAGGTCGGGAAGTTACAGAGGGAACTGACTTGGGTACAAATGATGGAAACCAGGGTCAGTGCCATTTTCTTAGGAGTGGTGATCCCAGCCCACACTCTCGTCTAGTTTACACCTACTTGCCCCAAATCAATCTTGGACAACACTTTCTTCTACTGAAACATTGATTCAAAATTTATAATATACACAAACCATTTTTAATTTAGGTTTTTAAAAATAAGGCCAGGTGCAATGGCTCACACCTGTAATCCCAGTGTTAGGTATAGTGAACTCCAAGTTTCTCTTCAAAGAATCAGTATGACAGTATGTTCAGCTCTCTTATTCTTAATTCTCTATTTTAAAATTAACTTTCTGGTTCTCTTCACCCCCTTGCCTCTAGTTTCAGTAAACAACTTTCCCACCAGTTCTAATCAATAGTTCACCTCTTCCCCTGGTCACCTGCTTTGACCTGAGTCACGCCTGAGTCACCCCTAGTCACCTGCTCTGACCTGTTCTGTAACCATCCTTCCTGCCAAACTACCCAACCTGCCACTCTGGCTTGTACCCCTGCTCTCTTTAAAATAGCCAATCAGAGTTAGCTTTGACTATGTGGTCTAACCCGAGCCAATAGGAGAACGACACAGCAGTAGATGCGACCTGTATCAGGAATAAGAACCCCTTCCCCTCCCTTGTCCAGGTGTGCACTCGCCCTTGTTCCATCTGTGAGACATTCCCTTCTGTAGAAGTAAATTGTCTTGCTGAGAAAATTTATATTCGAGTGCTACTTCTTTTGCAGCACCAAAAATTTACATACAACACCAACACTTTGGGAGGCTGAGGCAGGCAGATCACTTGAGGTCAGGTGTTCAAGAACAGCCTTGCCAACATGGTGAAACCACATCTTTACTAAAAATATAAAAATTAGCCGGGCAGGCACCTGTAATCCCACCTGCTCGGGAGGCTGAGGCAGGAGAATTACATGAACCAGGAGGCAGAGGTTGCAGCAAGCCCAGATCATGCCACTGCACTTCAGCCTGGGTGGCAGAGTGAGACTCTATCTCAAAAAAAATAAGAATAACGAAGTACAAAATGAAACCTTTTCCTTAATAACAGCCTCTGCCACACAATCCCATTCCTCCTGTCTCATGCAAAGGTAGCCTAAAGATTGAGTAAAATGCTCAACAAATTTCTCACACCACCATTGAAGCTGCTTACCAAGAACTTCCCCAGCATTTTGACTTCCCTGTCTGATAGCTGAATTGTGAGCAGGTGATAGAAGAGTTGAACATATATATAATTTGCTGAATACATTCCATTTAGTGAAAGGGTTAAATCTGTTTCTGAAGCTACTAAGAGAGAACAAAAGCATAGGGAAGAAAATCTGATCAGAACACATCAAACTCACATGTGCCCCCTCTACTACAAACAGATTTTAGTGCTATGGTCATTTATTCCATCGTATAGAGCTGCAAGCTGAGTCACTAAACCAAAGAGAGGAAATAATAAGATAGTAAACATTGTAATCCCAGGAACAAAGTTTAATTCCATTTTGAGTGTTTTTTGTTTTTCGGTTTTTTTTGTTTGTTTGTTTGTTTGTCTGATTTACTTTGGGGAGAAAGCTAAAAAAGGAATATCAATCTCTAATTCAGTGCCACTAAAGTAGTCTTAAAAGTCTTACTAAATGGACTTTTAGGCTCAGGTGTTTGTCCTCAAATAGCTGAATGGCCACTAAATGTGACTCATTCTGCTAAGTGGGAAATACACATTAAAATAGAGAAAATGAGAATTTCTTCCCTTTTATCAGAATAAGAAGCTTGCTATTAATACACTTGTTGATTCAGATATTATTGAGCAAACAGATATAAAGAAAGAAGAGTTACTAGATGGGAGATAAGGTTCAATAAACTATTTTTCCTGATGACCTGACTTTTTCTTTTAAAAGCAGTGTAGCTTTGCATACATTTTTTTCTGTGAAATGGGGTCTTGCTATGTTGTCCAGGCTGGATTCAAACTCCTGGGCTCAAGCTGTCCTCCCACCTCAGCCTCTTGAGTAGCTGGGACTACAGGCATATGCCACTATGCTCAGCTAAGAGCAATATAGCATTATAGTTAAACTACTTACCTTTCATCTTACTTTACATATTTTATTTTCTTCTTTGGAATTTTTAATTATTAACCAGATGAATTGTTACAGTGTTTCTTGGGTGTGCTTCAAGTAGAATTTCAAACATGCAAAGCGATCCAATTCCTCATTCCTTTGTATGATCCTACTTAGCTGCCTCTGTGGCCATTGATTATCAAAGGTGAGATTTATAGGGCATACCCATATAGAAAGAATAATCACAAAAGAATTAATTTTACCATTTACCTTTTGATGCCAAAAACAAAATAGATTGGCCTGTATTTCTTAATGAGACTTTTCCATATGGTGGCATTGGCTAGGCTTGGTTCTCTGATATATCAATACAATGTCATTTTTTAAAATCACTTGCCGCAGTCAAAGTGTGAATCTTTAAGTAAATAGATGAGTAACTTGTTACTTTGAAATGTAAATGTGTATAATTCTAGATTAAATTAAATGTTTCTGTGTTGGAATTTAGGAATTCTCATTTTAGTTTTTTTCTCATTTCCTGTTTAATGACAGTTATTAACATACCTGAATAATCAGCTTTGATAAAATAGTAATTTTTATTTGTCCCCTTTGGTGTTTCATATTTGTCACAGGTATTTGTGAGGTCAGTGTGTTGAGGGTCTGCTATGTGCACACCATTGTACTTAGTGTAGGATTTGTTAAGAGTAGAAATGAAATATTTTCAGTTTTAAATTCTGAATTGGCAAATCTTACCTCTACTAATAGTTCTTTTGAGTACACATTTAATATGAATGAAAGTAAGTCTGTATCTTGTGAATGAAAGGAATTTACTTTGTTGTGTACAGAGAAACCCATTTGCCTGGCTTTTGTCAATAATTCATTTGAATTTATGACCTTTTTTTTTTTTTTTGAGACTGAGTCTCGCTCTGATGCCCAGGCTGGAGGGCAGTGGCACAATCTTGGCTCACTGCAGCCTCCATCTCCTGTGTTCAGGTAGTTCTCCTGCCTCAGCCTCACAAGTAGCTGGGACTACAGGCACGTGCCGCCATGCCCTGCTAATTTTTGTATTTTTAGTAGAGACAGGGTTTCACCATGTTGGCCAGGCTGGTCTTGATCTTTTGACCTCGTTGATCCGCCCACATTGGCTCAAAGTGCTGGGATTACAGGCATGAGCCATCGCGCCTGGCCAAATTTATAACCTATTTTAACAGCAATATTTTGCTTTTATTTCCTGTCCTTCATATTAAATACCTAAATTTGTAAAATCTGACACTGCTGTGGCATCAAGAACCACTTTGAAAGAAAAACTTTGTGAAAGTAGAAATACTGTTAATTATTAGACTTTTTGAGGTCAGGCATTGTCTCTTGGTGGGATACCACCTTACTCATTAGTGCTAACATGAGAGAGTAATTATTAGACCTTGCAAATTAGCAAGTAAATAAAATAAAAAATATTTTCTCAAAAAAATATGCTGATTGTGTTAGGCGAGTGCCCAATTTCAAAGACTGTTTGGATTTTCCGTTTGTTTTTGTTCAGTTTTCTTTGGTTGTAGCTCCCATGCTCCATATGCAGCTTTACTGTAGTTCATAGAAAAGGTATCATGTGGGGCATTGAAAACTCACCAAAAATCCAGCCAATACATTTAATTGGGCCTATGGTGAAACCACTTGGGTGGTATGGAGGTATACAGAATGAAAAATTGGGGTGGGTGGCATGGGAATATATACTTACAATAATGTTTCGTGGTTGTTAGTAATTATAATTGCTTAGGAATTAAAATGAGTTACTAGGGAAAGAAAGAAAAAAACACTCCCCAAGAAAATAAAAATGCATTTTCTTTTGGAAAGAACCACTTTATTTTCCACCTTTCTTTTTCTTTTTTCCTCGCCTTTTTTTCTTTCTTTTTTTTTTTCTTTTTGTTTTAAAGATATTTGGGCTATAGGGTGTATATTTGCAGAACTACTAACGTCAGAACCAATATTTCACTGTCGACAAGAGGACATCAAAACTAGTAATCCTTATCACCATGACCAGCTGGACAGAATATTCAATGTAATGGGATTTCCTGCAGGTACACATTATACGTTTTTGTTTTTGTTTTTAAATCACTGTTGTTTGAACTTAGATGTCTTCGTTGGAGAGGTATATATTTTTAGCTGATGAAAGCTACTCTTATTCGAGTCTGTTTTTTGACTACATTTACCAAAGATCCTTAGAAACAGCAAAATTTGTAGAGTTTACATATTGGCATGAAAATATTTATGAGTTTCCTGAATTTGAGGATAGTATTTTTGTTTCATTTTGTTTTGCTTTTTTGTTTTGTTGTTTGATATTTGAAATGATAAAATATTTACAATATCTGTATTTAAAAGGTATCTTTAGCTCTTAGCAGTAGAAACTATAAATGAATTCAGTAGTAGAAATTTTTTTCTGGCAGTAAATATAATACTACCACTAATTAGCATTCAAATATAAAATTTGAACAGTGTTTCTATTTAGGACACTATACAGGATCACATTATATTGAATAATAGCATTTACGTCTTCTCTTAGAACAGTTACAGTGTGGGTGAGAGTCATAGTACTCCACGGTGAGTTAGCCTGCTGTCTTGCAGCAGAGATGGTTTACATGTATCCCATCCCTGGCATTGGATCTCTCCAACTGTATCTCAATCCCTAGTTATACTACAGAACTGTAGTCACCAAAAACTGCTCAGAGGTCCAGAATAATGGGAATTTGTTTAAAACACTCAAATTTTGGCTAGTCAAGTACTTAGTTGAATGTGTTTCTTATTAGGAATATTTCTCAGGTCACTATAACTCAAGACTAATACAGATAATATCTGAGAGTTTTAATTCTACATTCCCTTGTTAAGGATGTTAATTATCAGTCAATGCTGAATAACTACATAGATACTGCCTTTCTCCAAAATTGGTCACACTTTGGGGAAGACCTCTGTGGTGATAGGAATTTTATTCAGTAAATATTTATTGAGTACCTGCCATGTGCCAGGTACTGTCTTAAGCAAAAAGTTATTAATGATGTAACAGACATGATTATTGCCTTCTTGGAGTTGACATTGTGCTGCTATATGTAGAATGTTTAAAAAGTAGATATGGTTTGAGTAGAGACAGAAGAATTATCTTTCCTTCCTGCTTCTGAATGTGTCCACCATTTCTGAGCCCACAGGCAAGGCATAGCTTCTGTGAGGGAGTAGATGAAGTGAGGACGTCTATCAGCGAGTCTTAATGTGTGGTTCAGAGGTTAGGATGGTTTATAAAGGAAGCTTGAAAAGCAGGCAGCAGAGGTTAGATTTGATAGCTAAAGAATGAGAATCCATAAGTTCTCGAGTACAGAGACATGATTTATGTTATGTTTTAGAAAGATTTCGTAAGGCAGTGGTAGGTAAAAGTCAGTTAAAAAGAGGCAACTGAAATCAGAAACCTGTGTAGCAGTGCTGCAGACATAAAGTTAGAGTGATAATAAGGATGGAGAACCCTTTAGGCAGATGAAAATGTTTTATAGGAAGTGTATAAGTGAGGGAAAACTAAAAGATTATCTTAAGATTTCTAGCTTGAGAAATTGATAAAATCGAGAAATTGGAGCCAGGAAATAGTTAAGGAGAAAATTCCATTTAGGAGGATAAGTGTATATTTACTTTACAGTATGCGATGTCTTTTTAGGATAGTTGCCAAATATTTTTACAAGTAAGTTCAAAGAAAAGCCTCTAACGGCCATTTAAAAGCTAAAGGTGCTGTTAAGCTGCCTGTTACAGTGTTGTGCACCTAGTAGACTCTCAGGAAGACCCATTGACAGTGATGGAGAAAACAAGTTACGTAGCATGTATTGTTTGAGCAACTCTGATGCCAGCAAAAGTAGCTGAAACATTTTGTACTTAACGTATTTAGGAGCTGGGGTTGTTTTGGGTAATGTTATTGAGACTAGCCAAAGTACCAGCTCACTTATTAATATACTAATTATATTCTACCCTATTCTACTGCAGATAGTTATTACTGCTTACATTGATTGTCTGTATAAAGAAATACATTTAGTAAGGTGAAAGGAGGGCTGCATCATAAAATAAGTATAGTTTAAAGCCACTGAGGGGAAGATCTTGGATTTCTCACTGAAGAAATTAGTTGCTGATTTAACCAAGAAATTTTGTATAAAAGGGAAAATAAGTGGTTTTACTAATAGAAATAGGACTATTTAATAAGAGAAATAGAAATATTTATAACTCATACTTATCTAGTGATAGAAATTGAGGCAGCTTATAGTCAAACACAGAAAGTAGGCAGTTTAAAATTTAAAAAGATAAACAGGTATATAAAGTTATACAAGGGATAAGGAATTGTGTTTATAGTTCAAGATGTTTGCTGTCACTGAACACTTATTTGAAATCTGAGCTTTCTTTGTGGAGGTTGAATGTATAGGAAATGTAATGAATGTGGGATAACCTTTTAAAAAATTCTTGAGAATAGGAACTTAGGCAACATAAAAATTTTTCAATGTATTTCACAGATAAAGATTGGGAAGATATAAAAAAGATGCCTGAACATTCAACATTAATGAAAGATTTCAGAAGAAATACGTAAGTTGGAAAAAAAGATAGACGCTTTGTTGATTTTTGCTTTACCAGAATACCCAATATAAGACTGAATATTCAACATAATAAAATACTCAATATAAGATTACTCTAATAAATAATTTTACTTATTTACTTTAATAAATATTTTTCATGATGGCAGTCTTCATTTTTTAAGATGCTTAAATGATTATATACAAAAGTGACTAATATTAGCTGATTTGGATATAAGAAAAAAATTTATTTATTTCCATATTTACTACTTTTTGGAAGCTAGACATTAGTGAGAAGTATCACAGCTGAATAAATAAGATTCTAAAATAAACTTTGCTAATAGCCACTTGCTTACCAATCTAGGTTATAGTAATTTTAAGCAAGTTTTAACAGAGAAAAATGAACATTTCACCTGTTTACAATGCAGAGCCAGGGATTGGAGAGTCCAGTTTATATACCTATAACAAAAGTATTTTACTTTACACTTATTGGTAAGACTGAATTAAACTTTTGACCTAGATGTTATTTAAAATAATTGTTAAAATATAATTTATGTGAAAAAAAAAAACAAGCTATTTAGTGTCTCTTATTTGTGAAATTGTCTTACATTTAATCATTGGTATCCATTCAAAAGTGACCATGATGGATATTGAATGAAATATAAAATTGATTTAATTCTACTCATTTTATGCTTGTCATACTGTTTTTAATATATATTTATATCAGTTATGATCAAAATAATTCTCATCAAAAAGGACTTAAGCCAATGTAAAATTAACCTCAAGTCTAATATGGCTATTTCATAGTGTTTCTCTTTCAGGTATACCAACTGCAGCCTTATCAAGTATATGGAAAAACATAAAGTTAAACCAGATAGTAAAGCATTCCACTTGGTAAGCTTTAGATAACAGTATTAATGAAATGTATTTTTTTCCCTAATTGACTAGCCCAACTAAGGCTTTTGTGGATCAATTTATATGGTTACTTAGCACTCAGAGTGCTTTCGTGATAAATGCAGAGATCTTGTTAGTGCATACCAATAAAAACAAAATATTTGCTTTTCCAAACTCATATCATGGTTTGACAGAGTAATGCTTGGACACGTTAGATTTTCTAAAGATAGTGATGGTAAGAAGTCTGTCAGAACATGTATAAAATTATATGTATTGTTTTTCATCTGTTACTTTAAATTTTTAAAATTATCAGAGAAGTATCAAGAAGAAAATAGTCTCACAGTTGATAAATAATTAGACTGTTTTGTATTTTAGCTCTTCGAAAGACTGTTTACAAAGTTCTTAACTTCCACAATACCTCTTATAACCTTAAATGTTAACAGTCCTTCAGCGATTATATGTGCTATTTGGTTTTTCTGGAAGATTGTGACAGATACCATATTTATCAATGTGTAATGGAAAAATGATTTAACCTAGAATCTAATTGAATCCGTGCACTAACAAGGTAATTTGTGATGAAATTATATTCACCATCATGAACTTAAATTTGTTTACAGTAAAATTTCCGTTGTTACAGCATAATAATTAAAAATGTTTTTCAGTTTTATGTTTTCAGAAAAAGGTTTATAACACATAAAGGGGGAGTTTGGGGAAGCAGGTTGTATTTTGCTTGGCTTGAAATTCTTTTAATTCTTATTCCCAAGTTCTTAAATGAGAATTCTTTCACCTTGAAAAGTTAAACTTTCCTTTATTGCAGCCAGGCCACTTGGCAAACATTTCTTCTGTTCTACTTCGGTTTCTCCTTTTTCTTCTCCTCCTACTGCTTCTCCTATATTTTCTACTTACTGTTACCTCAGTTCACATTTTACATCATATATTTCATGTCTTAGCAATTCAAAAAGTCATCCTTAACCTACCATATTACCACACAATCTATTATCCAAATAGTGGTTTATTACAACGTACTTACAGTAGGACCCAAATTAGAGGTTTAAGTTAGATCCTTCAAAATTATGGACGTACTGATTCTAATAAAATAATGATACTGGCGGTAGATTAGAAGTCGTAACTTAGGAGAATTATTATTCTCCTCGATTCCCTGCTACTCATTATAGTCTAAGACGACTCTGCCTACCGTCACCACTAAAACTCTAGCGATATACCTTCCTTGTAGCTTATTTACTTGTTTTTACCAGGGTGACCCATCTTAATTGGAGGTAGTCTTCAGTAGTCCCTTATGAAAGCCCTGTTATAATTCCGTTAAAACTGTTGGGTATTTTAAACAGCAAATGCAGGCCTTTCCTCCCTAAAAATAAAATTGTGCTTTCTCTGAAATATCAGATCATTAAAACTAAATTTTAATCTCACCATTCTAGCATTTTATCTGCATCTTAAAATATATTGTGTCTTTTTATCCTCTAAAATTTGTCATCTCTCTTTTAACTCTTTTTTTTTCTTTTGAGACACAGTTTCACTCTTTCACCCAGACTGGAGTACAGTGGCACGTTCTTGACTCACTGCAACCTCTGCCTCCAGGTTCAAGCGATTCTCATGCCTCAGCCTCCCCAGTAGCTGGGACTACAGGCACGCATCACCATGCCCAGTTAATTTTTGTGTTTTTAGTAGAGATGGGGTTTCAACATGTTGGGCAGGCTGGTCTTGAACTCCTGACCTCAGATGATCTGCCCACGTTGGCCTCCCAGAGTGCTGGGATTATAGGTGTGAACCATCACGCCTGGCCTCTTTTCAAGTCTTAATGCATCTGTTAGCTCACTGGTTTTCAAAATGCACTCTCAGTCCAGCAGCATAGCATCATGTAGGACCATGTTGGAAACGCAAGCTTTTGCCTCTTGTTCACATCTACCAATCGGAAACTGTGAGGAGGGCCCAGCAGGCTGTCTTAAGACGTTCTCCAGGGGATTCTGATGCCTCCTAAAGTCTGAAAGCCACTGCATTAGATCAGAGTATAAACTAAGAGAGCATATACTAGAATCCAGTGAATGCACCATGTTTTAACTAAAAAATGCTGAATCTTCACATTCGTGTGGCTTTATAGCAATAATAATAACAGCAAGCACTTACATAGTACTTTCGTGTGCTAGGCACCATTATAATTACTCTCCATGTATTAACTCATTTAATCCTGAAAACAATAGGTACTATTTTTCATCTCCATTTGACAAATGAGGTAACAAAAATATTAAGTAATTTATCCACTGTCACTCAACTGATAAATGTTGCGTCAGGATTTGAATGGAGCAGTCGACTTTCAGAGTCTCCACTCATCACACAACTCTGTACTTTATAAGCTATGTATCACCATTTTTATATAGACGAGAACAGCACTGCACAGTACAACTTTCTGTTATGATCTGCACAATGCAGTAGCGGAGCCAGTAGCCACATTCCACTCTTGAATTGTGCATGGTGTAATGGGGAGATTGACTTTTTTATTTAATTCAGTTTTAATTAACTTGGATCTAAATCTGAATCGCTACATGTGTTAGTGTATTATTTGTGTAAGAACAGCTTTTTTCCTTAATAGAAAAAGAATAGAAAATATAAGAATTTTGGTCTTGTTCTCTTGGATAAAGTAATTTAGATAATAGGGGGCGGGGAGCATTTGTTTAGTCAGAAAACACAAGCAAGAGTAAAACAAGTGAGGTTATGAATATTGGAATGACTAAAGTGAATTACTGCGTTAAATTTAACAACTAGGACTTTTTGTTGTTGATTGGAATGAATATTTTCCAAATTCTGGTGTTATTCACTAGAAATACATATTCCCAAGGCCAGGCACAGTGACCCACGCCTGTAATCCCAGCACTTGGAGAGGCCAAGGTGGGCGGATCACCTGAGGTCAGGAGTTCAAGACCAGCCTGCCCAACATGGTGAAACCCCATCTCTACTAAAAATACAAAAATTAGCCGGGCGTGGCAGCATGCAACTGTAATACCAGCTGCTAGGGAGGCTGAGGCAGGAGAATCACTGGAAGCCGAAGGCGGAGGTTGCAGAGAGCCAAGATCATGCCACTGCCCTCCAGCCTGGGCGACAGAGCAAGACTCTGTCTCAAATATATATATGTATGTATGTATATGTGTGTGTGTGTATACACATACGTGTATACACATATATATTATAGAAGTTATCTTATTTTCTATATATCTATATATCCCCTTCACATATGTGCTGAAAGATAACTGTGAGAAGCAGTACATGTTTTTATGATTTGTGATTTCAGCTTCAGAAGTTGCTCACCATGGACCCAATAAAGCGAATTACCTCAGAACAGGCTATGCAGGATCCCTATTTCTTAGAAGACCCACTTCCTACATCAGAGTAAGTGGCCAAGTTAACTCACCAGCGTGATGGAGTTTTTGGAGTATGCTTTCTTCTGGCTGTCAACTCTAAGTTGCTCCTCCTCTTATATGGGAGCCCAAGGAAATCCTTTATGACAAGCAAAAATGAGCTCTGCTGATTAAAGTGTCATTTAGGGGCTTTCCAGCTAAGAGGCATTCCTGTTCATCTCTTGCTTTAGGAAGTGCTGATTACATTAGTTTCAGCAGTGATCCAGCTATTCAGTGGCAGGTTGGTTATGCATGCTGTAGCTCCTTCATCGCACCGAGATTGCCTCCTGCCTGCAGTTACAGTTTCATGTTCCAAAATTGCAAATACCATTCCCAAATGTGTCCCTATACCATCTTTTGTTTTATTAATAAATGTAGTAGGAAGGGTAAAACAAAAATTGTCTTTGAATTGTAACACGTTTCAGCTGTAATCTGTACTTTGGCTGTAGTAATAAAAGAGTAATGCTGGGCTAAAAGAAGAAAGCTGAATCATACTCGATGATTATTAATCATTTGTATACAGCTCAAGCCCTTAAGTAGACTGCTGTAATATTACTAGTTACAAAGAAAAGATTCATTTTGTCACAGCTGCATGAAAGGTGCTTATATTTGCAAATAAGGAGACAAAGTTCATCTTAAAAGATTAAGATGAGAATCTCCTAAATGAAGCATTTGGAATATTGATTAGTATACCAGAAATTGGTTTTCTCTTTTTCTTACAATCAGCGTTTTTGCCGGTTGTCAAATCCCTTACCCAAAACGAGAATTTTTAACGGAAGAAGAGCCTGATGACAAAGGAGACAAAGTAAGTATTAAAGTACTGTTGGCAGCTTCTTGTTTCTTGAATGACTCCATAATGCTTTCCGTTGTGGGTATATTTTGTTCTCCCTCTGAGCTGAACTTTTTCTGTTTAACCAATTGAGAAGAACCAGCAGCAGCAGCAGGGCAATAACCACACTAATGGAACTGGCCACCCAGGGAATCAAGACAGCAGTCACACACAGGGACCCCCGTTGAAGAAAGTGAGAGTTGTTCCTCCTACCACTACCTCAGGTGGACTTATCATGACCTCAGACTATCAGGTATTCCAAGTTTATTTTGTATTGACTGTGTGCCAGTGTTTACATATGGGTTTATGATTGTGGGAGAATGTGATTTGATTGAGAAATACTGACGTCTGTATACTGAGGGAAATACAGTGACATGAAATGTTATTGGCATGGAAAAGTACTGACAGTGGTATAGTAGCAAGGGTTTAGACTTTTGAACCAGACTTGGAATGATCAAATACAAATTACGCCATTTATTAACTGTGTGACCTCCTGGCTTTAGTTTTTTCATCTGTAAAATGAGACTATGTAAAACCTGACTTGCAGCTGTTGTCAGATTAGACACCTAGCTTGTAGTAGGAGCTTGGTATCTATTGTTTTGAAACAATATTCCACGGTGATTAAGAACATAGGCTTTCAGATCCCAGTCTGGTCACTTACTTCTCTGTATCCTTGAGTAAGTGATTCAGATGTTCTCAGTTTCCACGTTTGTAGACTGTGGATAATAGTCAATATGAAGCTGTAGTAAGGATTA
The DNA here is from genome assembly GCA_963573385.1 of Cacajao melanocephalus. Taxonomy (NCBI): domain Eukaryota; kingdom Metazoa; phylum Chordata; class Mammalia; order Primates; family Pitheciidae; genus Cacajao; species Cacajao melanocephalus. The sequence goes on along the minus strand of CAUYLG010034581.1, from coordinate 63,096 downwards.
AATGAGAGAACTCTGGGAGATAAGTATTGTTGCCATTTCAAGAAACTGAGGCTTGCAGAGGTTAAATAACTTTCACATGGACCCCCAGCAAGCCAGTTGTAGATGGAGGACTCATACTTTGACCTGACCACAAAGGCTGTTCTGTTGCCTGCTTATGGATCTTACAGTGGAATTGTCAATTATGTTGTGGAAAGACCCGCTTTGAAAATTGTATACCACCTCCCTTTCTCTTCTGCCTGTTCTAACCATATTCCCAACTACACTGGGTTTCAGTGTTGGAAGGATACTGAAAACCTGACCAATTAGAATTATTTACATACCAAAAAAGAGAGAGACAGATGTTATGAAACTGATAAGGAAGGTCCCCAGTGTCCGTTACTGTACTTTCAGAATTAGGTATTAACTCTTTCCTTTGGTTAGGGACGAAGTCCAGCCCATCACACCAGGGAAATCGTTGTGTGAGTCGTAATTCTCTCCTAGTTAGCTAAACAAGGACACTAAGGGGAGACATCTGTGGGAGTGGTTTGTTCCAGTATCTTTTTCTCCCTTTCTGGATGGGAAGAGTGTATCTCTCTTGGCTCACGAATGTGTCTGCACTCTAAGGTGACGGCATCCTTAGAATGAAGCAGAGCAGTGCTCTGATCTTTGCTTCTGGAACCGAGAAAATGATGCCGTGCTGCTTTGCTGGTGTGATTGTTGTGGTTAGTCTTGTGTGGGTGATTTTAAAGATAGTATTTCTGACTATGATTTCATGTGCTCAGTCTTTTTAAAAATGTTACTTTTGCTAGGATTGGTAGAATTTGGAATTATATGACTTATTAAATATGCTTTGAAAGAGAGGAGTAATAAATTCTGGTTAATCTTTTATAGTGTTTGTCTTGGGAGCAAATAGAATGAGAGAGAGGTGTGAGAATGGGAATAAGAATCTAACAGATCAAATTAGAGAACCTCAAACCATCACATTCTTTCTCTTTGTGCCATTTTAGAATTGAGAATACCACCCTTCTTACATGTCTGTGATTATCTTTTTGCTTTTGTATATAAACTTGTAGGAGAAAATAAGATTCAGTAGTTTAAAGGGGCCAGGCATAGTGGCTCATGCCCGTAATCCCAGTGGTTTAGAAGGCTGAAGGGAGGATCACTTGAGGCCAGGAGTTCGAGATCAACCTGTGCAACATAGCGAGACCCTGTTCCTACAAAAAAATTTCTTAAAATTAGCTGAGCATGGGGTTGCATGCCTATAATCCTAGCAATTGTTATACCATTACACTCCAGCCTGGGTGATAGAGTGACACCCTGTCTCAAAAGAAAAAAAATAGTTTTAAGGGCATAAACATGTATTAATGCCAAAGAAATGGATTCCGTGGTACCTTTTCTTACGTTCATTTTTATTCTTTAGTCATGTGTGGGTTGGGGGTGGGGGTTTCTACTGAAGAAAGCATGGAAATAAGCTTTGAATTGTTTATGTATGCATCATTAAGTTTCTTGTAAACATCTTAAGCAAATTTACCAAGTAGATACAAAACAGCATGAAAAAGGCTTACTGCTGTAGAAAAAAAAATGTATTTGCACAGCATAGTAATAAACTTAGGCTTAATATTATTTACTGGCAACATTTCTGACCTTCCTCAAGAGAAGAGGATGTTAAAAGATTGAGGGTTTCTGTCTTTAATTCTAAAGTTAGGATGTAGCACGAAACCTATACATCCTTACTTCCTTGAAATATAACGATGCTTCAGTCACATATAAGTTTTGCTGCTTGGGATCGAACTACCCCTAGAAGCACCTGAATCACACTTCTCCCTCATCTCCTTTCCAGCGTTCCAATCCACATGCTGCCTATCCCAACCCTGGACCAAGCACATCACAGCCGCAGAGCAGCATGGGATACTCAGCTACCTCCCAGCAGCCTCCACAGTACTCACATCAGACACATCGGTACTGAGCTGCATCGGAATCTTGTCCATGCACTGTTGCGAATGCTGCAGGGCTGACTGTGCAGCTCTCCGCGGGAACCTGGTATGGGCCATGAGAATGTACTGTACAACCACATCTTCAAAATGTCCAGTAGCCAAGTTCCACCACTTTTCACAGATTGGGGTAGTGGCTTCCAAGTTGTACCTATTTTGGAGTTAGACTTGAAAAGAAAGTGCTAGCACAGTTTGTGTTGTGGATTTGCTACTTCCATAGTTTACTTGACATGGTTCAGACTGACCAATGCATTTTTTTCAGTGACAGTCTGTAGCAGTTGAAGCTGTGAATGTGCTAGGGGCAAGCATTTGTCTTTGTATGTGGTGAATTTTTTCAGTGTAACAACATTATCTGACCAATAGTACACACACAAACACAAAGTTTAACTGGTACTTGAAACATACAGTATATGTTAACAAAATAACCAAGACTCAACATGAGATTATTTTGGTACACCTTTCTTTTTAGTGTCTTATCAGTGGGTTGATTCATTTTCTACATTAATCAGTGTTTTCTGACCAAGAATATTGCTTGGATTTTTTTGAAAGTACAAAAAGCCACATAGTTTTTCCAGAAAGGTTTCAAAACTCCCAAAGATTAACTTCCAACTTGTAAGTTTGTTTTTATTTTCAATCTATGACTTGACTGGTATTAAAGCTGCTATTTGATAGTAATTAAATATGTTGTCATTGATATAAACCTGTTTGGTTCAGCAAACAAACTAAAATGATTGTCATAGACAGTGTTTTATTTTTCCTGTTGGTGTTGCTGATTTGTGAGCATGCTTTAAGATGAAAAAAGCATGAACGATAACTTCCTTAAAAAGGTGCGGCATCCAATTCAAATATTTTCGTCCTGATTTTAAAGCTGGTTGGTGTAGTGCTATTAAAATTTTGTTCAGTTAATTTTCCTTTTGAAAACTTGTTCGCACGTTGTTTAGGGTGCCCTTACTTCAGCAAAGGAGAAGGAATAGGAGAGCCTTAGAATTTTTGAGGAAAAAAAAAACCCTATAACATACAATGTACTGTATCAAGCTATTTTACATGAATGACACAAGTATTCTGAATAAAAAATAATTGAACATTGTTAAAAACAAGGTGTTATGTAATAAATTTATTTTTCATAAATCAAAATATGGAGTCAGATGTATTTTTTATATGTACAAAGAGTTTTTAAAGTATGCCTTAACAAGTGGCCTCCGAAGAAATCTCTTCACTCTTCATTAATAATACCTATGTGTCTGTTTCCACAATGGAGCAGTGACTGGAGTATTAGATATGGATCCTTTTTTCTGTTGTACTTGGTACCATAATGTAAGGTATGAAACACAGACGCCTTTCTAATTGGAAGATACTACTATCTAATTGGAAGATTGAAGGTGAGCCTTCAATCGCTGGAATAATTCCTCATCTATTCTGTGTTGTACTGAGAAGGATTTGATTGTTATATCCCTAATAATTCATTTTCCTCCTCCTTCAGAAAATATAGAAGATTAGGGAAGGTACTAACATTTTTTCTTAAAAACCCAACTCAATGATATAAAAACATTCTAAAACAAAATAACTGAGGAATCTCCATCCTGATAGGCGTAACCATACAGTAAGGGGAATTTCTAGGAGCTGAAATGTTTCCATTTTAAGTCCTCCACCCCAGCGCATTCTCAGGATGTGTGGATCTGGTTGTGAGTTCCCCTTCTGAGCTCCCCCACCCCATAGTTTGGTTTGGGTTTTTTTTCTTCTTTTCTTTCTTTCGTTTTTTTCTCCCAGACAGAGTCTCGATCTGTCGCCCAGGCTGGAGTGCAATGGCACGATCTCCACTCACTGCATCCTCGGCCTCCTAGGTTCAAGAGATTCTCCTGCCTCAGCCTCCCAAGTAGCTAGGATTATAGGCGCCCACCACCGCACCTAGCTAATTTTTATATTTTTAGTAGAGAAAGCGTTTCACCATGTTGGCCAGGCTGGTCTCAAACACTTGACCTCGAGTGATCCGCCTGCCTTGGCCTCCCAAAGTGCTGGGATTTCAGGCATGAGCCACGCCGCCCACCTGATTGCTGTGATTTTTATCTCACTGTGCCTTCTTATTTCCAATCCTTTCTCATTGTTTTCGATTATTTTTCCCTGCCTTTAAAGCTGAGGTTTTCAAGCTTAGTGGATATGAGAATCCTCTGGAGTATTTTTTTTCCCTTCAGTATCTAGTCCCTGAGGTTAGAGTTAGGATGGAACATGAAAACTTTTTTTTTTTTGTTTTTCGAGACAGAGTCTCGCTCTGTTGCCAGGCGCCAGGCTGGAGTGCACTGGCATGAACTCGGCTCACTGCAACCTTCGCCTCCCAGGTTCAAGCAATTCTCCTGCCTCAGCCTCCTGAGTAGCTGGGACTACAGGTGCGCACCACCACGCCCAGCTAATTTTTGTATTTTTTAGTAGAGATGTGGTTTCACCATGTTGACCAGGACGGTCTCGATCTCTTGACCTCGTGATCCGCCTGCCTTGGCCTCCCAAAGTGCTAGGATTACGTGAGCCACCGCACCCCGCCCCCCCCAAAAACTTCATTTTTAATAAGCTCTAGTGGTCTGAGGAATATATGTTAAAACACACACACGGCTCTAGGGTCACTCAACTTCAGGCTGATCTGAAGATTGAGCAAACATTAGCAGCAAAGTGGCTTGGAGAGAGGGTCACTCTACTGACGTGAGTGTTCTTTGTGAATTTCCAAAAGCGAAACCCTGACAGTCCAAGAGCCTGAAGGCTCAGTTCTCAGATTTTTGTTTCTCTGTCTGTCCCCATTCCCTGAGTGATCCTGCTCCGTCTCCTGTCCTGTCATTAAACATGGAGGTGACCATTGAGTGTACATCCAGCCAGCTTTCTCCCCGAGCACCTGGTTCCTGCGTTTACTTGGATCTGTGACGAGTACCATCCACACCCACATGCCTGCCAGCATTCTCTATTCCATCCGCTAGCTTTATTTTTCTACATAACCCTTAGACCTGACTGATGACATCTATTTGCCAATTTTCTGTTTCTTCCCAGTGGAATGGAAGCTCCCTGAGAGCAAGAGTATCCTGTTCCATCTCAGACCTGGCTTCTTGATCTACACTTGTGCCCCGGGTGCTGCCATCCAGGCTTATGACTTTAATAGGCTGATAATTCCCAGACTTCTAATCCAGACCTCCCTGTCCTGTCTGACTCATTCCCACATATCTAGACTGAATGTGTCCATGCCCAGAAAGGTGACTCCAGCCTCCAGCCACTGCCTCCTACAGACTCAACCAGCTAGAGGATGCAGAAGAAGCACCTGCCCCCTCCTCTAGTTGTCCAGGCCAGGCAGCAGCGCTGACACCATCTTCCTCACACAGGACATCTGTTCTGTATGCAAATCCTGCCAACTTTCCCTTGAAAACATCCTGAGTCGCTCTGTCCTCACCACCCACACTACCTCCCTCTAGCAAGGCACGGGCCTCTTTCCTAGACTGTTCCAGTAACCTCCGCCCTTCTAGTGTTCACACAGCACATCCTGAGTGAGCCTTGGGCATGGAGGTCACATCACTCCTCGCTCACATCCCTCCCCTGCTGTACCCAGAAGTCCGTAGTGTCCTGGCCTCCCCTGGTTGGCTCCAGCTTCTGTCCATCTCCTCCCAGTGACTGCACTCCCACTCTTCCACTTTCCTTCTGCCACACTCCTTGCTGACCCTCAAGCGTGCCAAGCACGTTTGGTCTTAAGGCCTTCACTCTTGCTGTTCTGTCTGCATCTGCCTCCAGTGCTCTCCCCGGCAAGCTTCTTGACAATATTTTCAAATCTCATCTTTAGAGAGGCTCTCCCTCTCCGCTTTAAAAATCACAGCCTAAGGCCGGGCATGGTGGCTCGCACCTGTAATCCCAGCGCTTTAGGAGGCCAAGGTGGGTGGATCACTTGAGGTCAGGAGTTTGAGACCAGCCTGGCCGACATGGTGAAACCCCATCTACTAAAAATATAAAAGCCTGGCGGCCAGGCGCAGTGGTTTACACCTGTAATCCCAGCTCTTTGGGAGGCCAAGGTGGGCAGATCACCCGAGATCAGGAGTTCAAGACCAGCCTGGCCAACATGGTGAAACTCCATCTCTACAAAAATATAAAAATTAGCCAGGTGTGATGGCAGGTGCCTGTAATCCCAGCTACTTGGGTGGCGGAAGAATTGCTTGAACCCAGGAGGTGGAGGTTGCAGTGAGCCGAGATCATGCCATTGCACTCCAGCCTGGGCGACAGAGTGAGACTCCATCTCAAAAAAAAAAATTAGCCCAGTGTGGTGGCACATGCCTCTAATCCCAGCTACTCGAGAGGCTGAGGCAGGAGAATCACCTGAACCCAGGAGGCCGAGGTTGCAGTGAGCCAAGATTCTGCCATTGCACTCCAGCCTGGGCAACAGAGGGAGACTCCGCCTTAAAAAAAAAAAATCACAGCCCGCCTGCCTCCCTTCCTCAGCATTCTCCCTCCCCTGTACCTGCTTGGTTTTCCAGCACAGCACTGAGCATCAGTGAGGTGTCTACTTGTTTACTGGTTTTTCTTTCCCACTAGAAAAGAAACTCCAAGAGGGAATTATTTATTTACAATAGTCCCAGTGACTGCTAGAAGAGTGCCTTACAGCAGTGCTCATAAATATGTGCTGAAGGAATGGATGACTTTCTGTTGGACGTCAAATACCATCTTGAATCTCGAACTGAACATAATCCAAAAGAGAACTTTTTTTATTTAGATTTTTTTTTTTTTGCTACAGGGTCTCACTCTGTCACCTAGACTGGAGTGCAGTGCCATGATCTTGGCTCAAAGCAACCTTCACCTTCCAGGCTCAAGCAATTCTCCTGCCTCAGCCTCCCTAGTAGCTGGGATTACAGGCGCACGCCACCACGCCCAGCTAATTTTTGTATTTTTAGTAGAGACGGAGTTTCACCATTTTGGCCAGGCTGGTCTCAAATTCCTGACCTCAAATGATCCACCCACCTCGGCCTCCCAAAGTGCTGGGATTACAGGAGTGAGCCACCACACCTGGCCAGAAAATGTTTTAACTCCACTTCTAAGTTCAAGAACAGGAACAATTGATGGTAGAATACTTTTTCAACATGGAAATTAGTTATGTTGACATTTTCTAAAATACTTGCAGTCTGGTAATAGCCCCTACTTTATACTGACCTTCTCCACATTTATCAGTGCTACTATTTGTATTTCTGTCTACATCTAGGTTCTTCCCAGAACTTTGTGAAGCTGAGGTGGGAGGATCACTTAAGCCCAGGAGTTCAAGACCAGCCTGGGCAACAGAATGAGACCCTGTGTCAAACACACACACACACACATCTCCAAGTATAGAGGCCTTTTTCAATATTCTTCCCTACAAGGCAAAAAACCTTGAAAATCATGATGCTAACCATAATCCAGATTTATTGCTTAACAAACAAATTCCTGATTCTCGTTAGCCTTGGGAACCACAAAAATGACTCTGACTTAAATAATGAGCATTTAAATATTAGTTGGTCTTTGCAGCATAAAAAGAAATATTTGAAGTCTATTTCGTTTTGCAAACCCAGATACCTCCCGCTTTTAAAATTACAACATCCCCCTATGGGATGTAATTTTATAGGCCTCCCTCTTTTTTTTTTTAACTTGCTGAAAAGAGCTAAGTGCATGCAATGGGTTAGAATATATATTGTTTTTTGAAAGACTATAAATAAAATAATTACAGTTAACATTGTACAAAAAGGATATGACTCATTGATAAAATTTAGGGCAATCAAAATACAAGACATGCTTATTATTAGAAGTAGTGGTATTTAAAGACAGGGTCTCGTTCTGTCATCCAGGCTGGAGTGCAGTGGTGCAATCATAGTTGACTGTAACCTCAAACTTCTGGGTTTAAGCAATCCTCTTGCCTCAGGTTCCTGAGTAGCTAGGACTACAGGTGCACACCACCATGCCCAGGTGATTTTTTTTTTTAATTATTTTTTGTAGAGATGGAGGTCTCACTGTTATTGCCCAGGCTGGTCTTGAACTCCTGGCCTCAAGCAGTACACCTGCCACAGCCTTCCAAAGTGCCGGGATTACAGTCATGAGCCACCCCACCCAGCAAGAGATGCTAAAATAATACCATGGCAATTTGAAAGGATGAGTAAAAAACGTGGTCAAGCTCATAACCTCTAATTGACAAGAGATTTGTGTAGCAAGTATCTACTGAGGCCGAACAAAGTGATGGCCACTTCATGCATTGAGGCGTAATTTCCAAAATATTTGTCATGCTCTGACTTGATCACTTTATTGAATTACGTATGTGAATTAATGCATCCTATCATCAGTACAGAGAGGGCCTAACAGGTAGGCGTGCCATCAGAATCCAAATGGTGCCTGGAAATCAAGTAGGGGTAAGAGAGCTCTGTGTATATTATTTGGGACATTATATCCACCAGAGATTGAGGTTTCAGAGATCAAACACTACCCATGATAGATACAGGAGGTTTTCAGGGTGCTCCCTAGTATTAGAAACGACTGAAGTCATTCATTCTTTCATTCCATTTATTGCATACCTACCATATGCTGAGCACTGGCCTGGACGCTGTGGCTGCAGCAGAGGACAGCGAGGGCTCCTTTCCTGTCCTCATGCAGAGTGTATTTTAGTGATAGATGATAAACAGTTAAGCAGTAGATGAGAATAACAATAATGTCACATTTTGATTAAAATATTTGGAAGAAAGGTGAGGTGAACGACAGTGTCTTCGAGGGCCAGTTTTAAGTAGCATAATCAGAAGTTTCCAAGGAAGTGATATTAGGTTGGTGCAAAAGAAATTTCAGTTTTTGTCACTGAAAGTAATGGCAAAAACCGGAATTACTTTTGCAACAACCTCATATTTGAGATGAGAAATATGAACAGAAATATGAAATATTTGAAATACGTGAAATTTGCACATAGGAGCTTTGCACGCAAGAGCAACCAGTGTAAAGACCTGCGGCAGTCACGGGCATGTAGTATTGGTGGAAACTAACGGGAGCTCTGTGCCAGAAGAGAGTGGCTCCGAGGGTGTGGGTGAGAGAGGAGTTAGAGAAATAGGCAGGAGAGTATCCTGCGTTGTGGGTCGGTCAGCGTGTGGGGGAGGTGGCCACTCACCAGTGAGCCAGAACCTGTGGACGCTCAGGTGCTTCACACCTGCCGTTGTAGATGACCTGATGCTTGACGCCACAGCCTGCACACCTTCATATGCTATGGAACCGAATTCACCAGCTGGCCCAGCTACTTCCAAGCAGGAGAGAGCTGCTAATCCCTGCTCCCTGGCCTCCACCATCCCTCAATATGACCTAGCTTCCTACCTGGCCTCCCTGCCTCCCCCCTCATGCCATTCTGTAGTCTCTCTCCCACACACACTAGTGAACCTTTCTAAGAATGTCTTCATTTCAGGCTGGGCGCGGTGGCTCATGCCTGTAACCCCAGCACTTTGGGAGGCCGAGGCGTGCAGATCAAGAGGTGAGATCGAGGCCAGCTGGCCAACATGGAGAAACTCTGTCTCTACTAAAATACAAAAACTTAGCTGGGCATGGTGGCACACACCTGTAGTCCCATCTACTTGGGAGGCTGAGGCTGGGGAATTGCTTGAACTGGGAGGTGGAGGTTGCAGTGAGCCGGGATTGCGCCACTGCACTCCAGCCTGGGTGACAGGATGAGACTCCATCTCAAAAAAAAAAAAAAAAAAAGGAGACCTAATAAAAAGAAATTTTTCAGGAAATAAAGTTTTTTAAAAATAAAAAACAATGTCTTCAGTGGGCTCCATCACACTTAGAATAAAGTCGGAATTTCTCAGCACTGCCTAAAACATTCCAGTTTGGTAGCTCTCCCATTCTCGTTTCCCACCGCTCCCCCACCCAATAACTGCACTCCAGTTACCACTGCCTCCTGGCTCTTCCTTCAGAACGTCAGGTACGTGCCTGTCTCCAGGCCTTTGCTTGCTGTGCCTTCTGTCCGGAACTCCCTCGCCCTGTCTGGCTCTCTCAGTTCATTTAGGTCTGCTCAGATGGCACCTCCTCAGAGAACCCTTCCTCCCCGCCCTTCCCTCAGCCACAGTGTATCTTTTTTCCTACTCCCCTTGTCCTTAGAGCAATGCACTACCTAGCATTTTTATGCTTGTGTATTTTTTTGTTTGGGTAATTGTTTATTGTCTGTCCCTGGGAAGAGAACAGCATGGTGGGAAAGGTTTCATGGGGTAGGTGGGGATTGCTGTGAAGCATCAGAAAGAACACTGGGTTTGGAATCAGAATTCTAGGGCTTGGCCCTGTTGTCATTCAACTTTTCCAAGTAGCTGTCAATAATAAAGATCATCATTGACTTTCACACTGAGTCACAGAAATGCTGAAAGGCACTGTGTAAAATAAACTGTAAATCACCATTCAAAGTTTCATAATTAACTTTTTTTTTTATCCCAGATAAACCCTAAAGGACTGTGCCAGGCAGTGTGCCAAGCATTTCACATGGATTATATTATTATTCACAAAAACTTTTTGCATCAGGTATTATTTTCCCCATTTTTCAGATGAGGAAAATAAAGTTCGGAGAGGCTTTCCTTGCTCAAATTCAGCTACCGGTAAATCCAGACTTGAACCTCGGTCCTCAGCTTCCAGGCCCCAGAGAAAGTAATAAGCTGTGATGGTCATACTGGGTAAAGTGGCCACAATTTCCAGATTGCAAAACGTGTCCTGGAAAGCAACAGTCAGGGATGGAATTGGTAAGCTGTCTTATTTACAAGTAAGGTGATTTCTTGTGTGTTTTTCCATTTATACTACAAAGTATAGAAATCTGTATTTTACTTGTTACTGACTGTATCTGTTAAAAGCACACTTCAACAGTTCTAATGGATTGAAAAATGGATGCAAATGTATTAGGCCCCAAAATCAGCTTGACGAATATGCAGTCATTGTTTTGTCACTTGAGTATCTTCATTGGCAGAAAATATGCTAAAATAGACAACTAGCAGTTTTCTCTGATTTAGTATTAATCAAAGGTTTTGACTGTGTCTGTCAAGTTATACTGGATTCCTCTTGTACACTCCTCCAAGTCCCCCTTTTCCTGCAGCCACTGCTGCAGTGGCTAGTCTTACACAGGCTTTGATGACTAGGTTTGGGCAGGTGCTTTGCCTTGGGCCCACATCAAGTATGTATCCCTTCCTGCCATAGAGCTTCTCTGATGCTTCAGTGTGGAATGTCCGTAGGAATCTACTTTGAACTCAGGAATGCACCATCAGGATATAACAGGGAGCTAAAGCCCATACGGTCACCCCTGACCAATGGATTAAAGGAGTCAGTGGGCAGATGCTTCCTCCTTTGATTCCCAGAGCAGAACAGTTTAGAGATGCCTTTCATGAGGCTTTTTCGGAAGGTCCCGGCGGAATGGAGCACCCGTTACGCATTGGGCTGGCCAGCTGAATAAAACATCCGTGTACTGGTTTCCCGTTCTTCCTTGTTCTCTTCCTTATCTCATACGACTGCTCGGAAGATCACATTTGCAATTAGACCACTTGCATACAATCCTCTGTCTCGTGTTCTGCTTAGGGGGTGGAATCCAGCCTAAGAAAATGTGTATTTAAGTGAATCCTCAAAAACAGCAATAAAGAACTTATTGCTGGTGGGAAATGGCATCGCAATTACCAGAGTTTTCCCTGTGTTCATTTGGGATGAGGTTCAGGTGGAAGGGAAACATGATTCAGACGCTGGGTGCTTGAACAGTATGAAAACAATGATATTTAAAAGACTATGGAATTGGCTGGCTTTTATTAACTTCTTAGGAAGACTTGAAAAAAATATGACAAACCTAGGTAAGCCAATTATCAACTGAGGTGTGCTTGAAAGTCGGAGGACCAGAATGGATCGTAGACCAATGCAAACAGTGTAAACTAAACCAAGTAACGGCTTCAAGTACAGCTGCTGTGCCAGTTGTGTTATCTTTACTAAAACAGATCAACAGAGCCCCTAGCGCTTTGTATGTGGCTTTTGATGTGGCAAACACATTATTCCCTTCTCTAAGGAAGATCAAAAACATGTTTACATAGGAAGGACATTAGTGCAGCCTCTCTTACCCCAAAGCTGTATTAACTCTCCTGCTCTTTGTTATAATATAGGCTGCAGGGAAGTGCTGCCAGGGAAGATGGTAGAATTGGAAGCCGTCAGGAATCTATCCACCTATCTTTCCACCAGTACAACAGTTGTAGTGGCAGAAACAGTCTCAAGTAACTATTTTGGAATTCAGTTTATCTGAACGTTTGAAACTTCCAGGGAACAGCGTGGCTGGTAAATTGCAGTTGATCAGCTATCGGTGTAGCGGCAGGCAGCTGGGGAATGGCAGTCCACTTCTCCGGCACATCTTGCTGGAGCCATGATGGGCAATAATGACCTTTTCCTTCAAATAGTGGGGTTGTATGCTCTGACAGCATTGCTGTTTGATCACTGATTAGTGAGTAAAGAGTTTGGATGTCATTGCTTGAATTCCTCCCAGCTGAAGCAGCCTCCAGGAGATTTAAAGGAACTATGCCTGTTTGTTTGTCTGTCTTTGGACATTCAAAAACAACCATGTATAAGGGGAAATGTACAAAGCCAGTATGCATGCCTAGGGAAAGACACAGGCTCAGAAAAGACATGAGAAGACATTAAGCTTTCACCTCAAGCTGGTTCCTGGCACAAATACACCATACAACAATCACAAGACAGCAAACCCTGGGTAAGAGGGAGAATCTGTTTTCTAGAGTTTCCACATTACAAGATTCAAATGTCCACTTTTCAGAATGAACAAACAAACAACCGAAAAGGCATACAAAGAAATAGAAAACTATGGCCCATTCAAAGGAACAAAATAAGTTGACACAAAACATACGTGAAGCTCAGACATTAGACTTACTAGACAAAGACTTTAAAATAACTATCTTAAGGATTCAAAGAGCTCAAGGAAAACACAGACAAAGATAAGAAAATGATGTATGAACAAAATAAGAGTATGAATAGAGAGAAATTTTAAAAGGGAACCAAAAAAAAACTTGAAGCCGAAAAGTAGAATAATTGAAATGAAATACACACTAGAAAGTTTCAAAAGTAGATCTGAGCAAGCAGAAGAATCAGTGAACTTCAAAGTTAAATTTCTGTAAACTTAGATTGTTACAACTCTAAGACATTAAATGTAATCCCCATGTGACCACAAAGAAAATAGCTATAGAGTATACACAAAAGGAAATTAGAAGGGAATAAAAGTTTCACTCCAAGAAATCATTTTTTGCTAAATACAAAATAAGGCAGTATTACAGGAAACGAGGGAGCTAAAAGTCATAAGATATGTAGAAAACAAATAGCAAAATGTCAGAAGTCCTTCTTATCAGGAATCATTTCAAATGCAAATGTATTAAATTTTCCAATCAAAAAACAAGGATTGGCAAACTGGATTTTAAAAACATAATCCAACTATATGTTGTCTATGACACTCACTTTAGACCCAGTGACACAAATAGGTTGAAAGTAAAAGGACGGAAAAGAATAATACATGCAAATAGCCGTCAAAAGAGAGCTGGCGTAGCTATACTAATATCTGATAGAACAGACTTTAAATTTTAAAAAAATAGAGAAAAATATATATTAATAAATGTATTGATATAACCAGATACATAGCAGTTATAAACATTTACACGTCTAATAACAGATCTTCAAAACATCCTCTGCACTCCATCTATTCATGCCTCCTCATTCTAAGGTTGGCTCAAAATAAAGCTATCAACATAATACATCAGATTAATGTAACAAAAGGGAAAACCACATGATCAAGTCAATTGATGCAGAAAAGGCATTTGGCAAAATCCTATACCCTTCCATAATTTAAAAAAAAAAAACTCTCAGAAAACTAAGATTATAGGGAAAATTCCTTAACATGATAAAATACCTAAACATGATAAAAAACACAACCAATATTATACTCAAGGGTGAAAGACTGAAAGCTTTCCCTCTAAAGTCAGGAAGAAGACAAGGGTGCCTGCTTTCACCACTTCTATTCAACATTGTACCAGAAGTTCTAGTCAGAGTTATTAGACAAGAAAAAGAAATTAAAAAACAAATTGAAAAGGAAGAGAGGAAACTATCTCTAATCACAGATGACATGATGTTGTATATAAAAAATTCCAAAGAATCCACAAGCAACCTATTAGAGCTAATAAACAAATACAGCAAAGTCGCACGCCCTCACAAAGTCAACACACAGAAGTCAGCTGTATTTCTATACACCAGCAGTAAAAAATAAAATTTAAAAAAAAATTAGGAGAGCAAGTTGAGTCCTATCAGCATTTAAAAGAATTAAATGGGGCCAGGTGCAGTAGCTCACGTAATCCCTGTACTTTGGGAGGCTGAGGCAGGCGGATCACTTGAGGTCAGGTGTTTGAGACCAGCCTGGCCAACACGGCGAAACCCTGTCTCTACCAAAAATACAAAAATTAGCTGCGTATGGCGGTGCGCACCTGTGGTCCCAGCTACTTGGGTGGCTGAGGCATAAGAGTTGCTTGAACTCAAGAGGTGGAGGTTGCAAGGAGTAGAGATTGTGCCACTGCACTCCAGCCTGGGCAATAGAGTGAGACTCTGTCTCAAAAAAAAAAAAAAAAGAATTAAGTACTTAAAAATAAATCTAACCAAGGAGTTGAAAGGCTTAGACACAGAAAACTATAAAACACTATTGAAAGAAGTTATAAAACACACTGAAAATAAATATTAAAAATAAACAGAACACCGGTGAGTTGTGGGATAACATCAAGGGGTCTAAAGGATTAATATTTATTTTTCTTTTGCCCGAAGAACTTCCTTTAACATTTCTGTTTTTGAAATCTTTTTTGAAATAGGGTCTGACTCTGTCACCCAGGCTGGAGTGCAGTGGCAGGATCATGGCTCACTGCACCTTCAGTCTCCTGGGCTCAAGCAATTCCCTCACCTCAGCCTCCCAAATACTTGGGACTACAGGTGCCTGCTACCACACGTGGCTAACTTTTTTAATTTTATAGAGACAGGGTCTCACTATGTTGCTCAGGCTGGTCTTGAATTCCTTGCCTCCAGCAACCCTTCCTCCTTGGCCATTATTATTATTATCATTCTTTTGGAGATGGAGTTTCATTCTTGTCGCCCACGCTTGAGTGCAGTGGCACGATTTCTACTCATTGTAACCTCTGCCTCCTGAGTTCAAGCAATTCTCATGCCTCAGCCTCCTGAGTAGCTTAGATTACAGGTGTGCACCACCATGCCTGACCAATTTTAATATTTTTTGTAGAGACAGGGTTTCACCAAGTTGACCAGGCTGATCTTGAACCTCTGACCTCAGGTAATTCATCTGCCTCAGACTCCCAAAGTGCTGGGGTTACAGGTGTGAGCCACTGCACCTGGTCATTTTTTCCAATGTTCTGTCCCCTCTTCCTTGTGGGACTCTGCTTGCATGTACCTTAGACCCCTTGATATTATGCCGCAACTCACTGTTGTTCTGTTTCATGTTTATTTTCAGTGTGTTTTACTTTGGATAGTTTCTACTGTATGCCATCAAATTCCCTGTGGGTCTCCCTCTCCCTCTTATCTCTCTTGTTCATGCTTATCTGCCTTCCTGAATGCAGGCACACTTTGCTTTATCGCCCTTTGCTTTATTGTGCCTTGGCGGTGTTGCATTTTTTACAAATTGAAGGTCTGTGGCAACCGTGTGTCAAGCAAATGTACCAGTGCCATCTTCCCAGCAGCATGTGCTCAGTTTGTGTCACATATTGCTAATTCTCACAGTACTTCACACTCTTCATCATTATTAGATCTGTTATGGTCCTCTGTGATCAACGATCTTTGATGCTACATTGTACTTGCTTTGGGGCACCACAAACCATGCTCATATAACAAATTTAAGCAGGGTGCGGAGGTTCACGCCTGTAATCCCAACACTTTGAGAGGCCAAGGTGGGTGGATCACCTGAGGTCAGGAGTTCAAAACCAGCCTGGCCAACACGGCAAAACCCCGTCTCTACTAAAAATACAAAAAAGTAGCCAGGTGTAGTTGTGGCCACCTGTAATCCTAGCTACTTGGGAGGCTGAGGCAGGAGAATTGCTTGAACATGGGAGGTGGAGGTTGCTGTGAGCCAAGGTCATGCCATTGCACTCCAGCCTGGGTGACAGAGAGAGACTCTGTCTCAAAAAAAAAAAAAAAAAGAATTTAGTCTATAAATAGTGTGTGTGTTCATCAACTGGCCATTCCCTTGTCTCTCTCCCTATCCTCCAGTTTCCTTGTTCCCTGATATGACAATTTTGAAATTGGACCAATTAATGACCTTATAATGGCCTTTAAGTGTCTGAGAGAAAGGAAGAGTTGCATGTCTCTTACTTTAAATCAACAGCTAGAAATGATTAAGCTTACTGAGGGAGGCATGTCAAAAGCTATGATAGGCTGACAGCTTGGTCTCTTGCACCAAACAGCCAGGTTGTGAATTCAAAGGAAAGCTCTTGAAGGAAATTATAATTGTCACTCCAGTAAACACACAAATGACAAGAAAGTAAACAGGAGCGTCTCCAGAGCTCTGGATTAGACTTTGACTGAGGGAATGCTGTAGCTTGTTTGATCTATCCAGACCACTAAAACTTTCTCCATATCAGCAATGACGCTCTTGTTTACTTTCTTGTCATTTGTGTGTTTACTGGAGTGACAATTATAAGATCATTGATGGAGAAATCAACTCTTGGCTTCAAAGCTTAAAGGACAGGCTGATTATCACTGGGAGCTAAGGCACTGGTGACTTAAGTTGACTTCATTGCTCATTGGCCTTTCCTAAGATCCTATAGTTTTTAAGAATTTTGCTAAATCTCCTCTGCCTGTGCTCTTGAAATAGAACAACAAAGCCTCAATGACAGCGCATGTGTTTACAGCATGGTTTTCTGAATATTTTAAGCCCCACTATTGAGACCTATTGCTCAGAAAAAAGATTTCCAAAATATTGCTGCACATTGACAATGCACCTGGTCACCTAGCAACTCTGATGGGTATACAGGAGATGAATATTGTTTTCCTGCCTGCTAACTTAATATTTATTCTGCAGCCTAGGGATCAAGGAGTAACTTTGACTTTCAAGTCTTATTATTTAAGAAATACACTTCATAAGGCTGCAGGTACTGTAGGTAGTGATTCCTTTGGTGGATCTGGAAAAGATAAATTGAAAACCTTCTGGAAAGGATTTACCATTCAAGATGTCATTAGCATTAGTCAGTCATAAGAGAAGGTCAAAATATCAACATTAACAGGAATTTGGAAGAAGCTGATTTCAATGAAGGAATTTCAGGGGTTTAAGACTTCAGTGGGGAAAATCATTATGGATGTGGTGGAAACAGTAAGAGAACTAGAATTAGAAGTGGAGGCTGAAGATGTGACTGAATTGCTGCAATCTCATGATCAAACTTGAATGGATGAGTTGCTTCCTATGATTGAGCAAAGGAAGTGGTTTCTTGACATGGAATCTACTCCTGATAAAGATGCTGTGAACATTGCTGAAAAAAGACAAAATATTTAGAATATTACATAGGCCAGGTGCTGTGGCTCATACCTATAATCCCAGCACTTTGGGAGGCCAAGATGAGTGGATCACTTGAGGTCAGGAATTCGAGACCAGCCTGACCAACAGGGAGAAACCCTGTTTCTACTAAAAATACAAAATATTAGCTGGGCATTGTGGCAGTCACCTGTAATCCCAGCTACTCAGGACGCTGAGGCAAGAGAATTGCTCGAACCTGGTGGTGAGAGGTTGCAGTGAGCCAAGATCGTGACATTGCACTCCAGCCTGGGCAACAGAGCAAGACTCCATCTCCAAAAAAAAAAAAAAGAAAAGAAAAGAAACCTTAGTTGATAAAGCAGCAGCAGGGTTTGAGAGGGTTATCTCTAATTTTGAAAGAAGTTCTACTATGAGTAAAATATTTTTAATTTTTTTTTTTTGAGACAGAGTCACTCTCTGTTGCCCAGGCGAGAGTGCAGTGGCACAATCTTGGCTCACTGCAACATCCGCCTCCCGGGTTCAAGTGATTCTTCTGCCTCAGCTCCCCGAGTAGCTGGGACTACAGGCAAGTGCCAATGTGCCCAGCTAATTTTTGTATTTTTAGTAGAGATAGGGTTTCACCATGTTGGCCAGGCTGGTCTCAAACTCCTAACCTCAGGTGATCCACCTGCCTCAGCCTCCCAAAATTTCTGGAATTACAGGCATGAGCCACTGGTGCCCAGCCCCTAATATGGGTAAAATATTATCAAACAGTATTGAATGTTACAGAGAAATATTTCATGAAAAGAAGAGTTGAACTTCATTGCTGTCTTATTTTAGGAAATTTTCTCAGTTACTCCAATCTTAAGCAAGCACCACCCTGACCAGTCAGCAGCCATTAACATCAAGGCGAGATCTTCTACCAGCAAAAAGATGATGACTTGCTGAAGGCTCAGATGAACGTTAACATTTTTTAAACAATAAAGTCTTTTTAAATTAAGGTATGTAAATTGCTTTTTTAGGCATATTGCTATTAAACACTTAATAGACTACAGTACAGTGTGAGCATAATTTCTTGTTTTTAGAGATGGAGCCTTACTGTGCTGCCCAGGCTGGAGTGCAGTGGTGTGATCATAGCCGGCTGCAACCTGGAACTCCTGGGCTCAAGCAGTCCTCTCACCTCAGGCTCCCAAGTAGCTAGGACTACAGATGTGTGCCACCATGCCCAAGTAATTTTCTTTTTCTTAGAGATGGGGTCTCACTGTGTTGCCCAGGCTGTCTAGAACTCCTGGCCTCTAACCATCCTCCTGCCTCGGCCTGTAAGCCTAACTTTTATATGCATTGAGAAACCAAACAATTCATGTGACTGCCTTCATCGTGTTATTTGCTTTATTGCAGTTATCTGCAACCAAACCCACACTATCTCGAAGGTGTATCTGAATATGGGCTTTTCAAACATCCTTATCTCCGCCTTCTAATATCTCTTATTTTTGGATCCAGGTTTACTGATTGATTTTTCTTTCACTTAGGATCCACATTTTTCTATTTCTTTGCATGCCTGAACATTTTTTATGGGATGCTGGGCATCATGAATTTTGCTGCGTCGGTTGCTGTCTCGTTGTGTTGTTTAGTACTGGATTTTGTTATGGCACGCTGCTAAATCACGTGGGGCCAGCTGTATCCTTTTGATGCTTGCTCTTAAGCCTAGTGCGTCAGTTCCAGAGTAGCCTTTAGTCCAGGGCTGATGAAGCCGCACGGCTACAGAAACATTCTTCTGAGAATTCTGGCAGATGCCCCAGCTACAACTCTTCACTGGTAGAAACGTGGACTATTCTCAGCGTTGTTTGAACTCTAGGAATTGTTCTGCTTACTCTTTTCAGAGTTTTTTCTCTGACCTCAGATAGTTTCTTGTCATGCATACACAGATCAGTACTCAAAGGCTCCACGTGCTTCCAGAGCCGTATCCACTTCCCTGCCACAGCTCCCTCCTCCCCCAACACACCTTTTGTTAAATTCCAGCCACCTGAGCTTTGATCTGTTCAACACACAAAGACCACTGGGTTTTATTTGAATTTTCCTCCTTGCACTGCAGCCTGCAAACTGCTTTTAAGTGGTAAGTTCATGCAATAATAAAACACACATTGCTTCTCAGGAATCACAATACTGTGCTGCCTTTTGTTTGGTGTCTGAAAAACTGTTTTTCAATATATTTTGTCCGATTTTCTAATTGTTTAAGGGGAGCAGGGTAAATCAGTTCCCATTACCCCTCAGCTGGCAGTGGGAGTTACATTTTGTTAAATGGGTGATGATTTGTTAAATGGGTGAGAACTTTAAGCTGGCTCACGAATTTCTTATTATTGAGGTACACCTGAGTTTGATCCTGATACGACGATCAAAACATTGTCCTGAAATTTATGTTTTGTCCGAAAATTTTTAGACACATGGCCAGACTATTAGGCAGTCTGGTATATAATGTGAGCCACTGGTTTCCCAGTGAGAAGACTGAAAAAAGAAAGAAGAAAAAAAATATACTTCCTTTTAGGGCTGGAGACAGAATGCTTAAATATCTACATTACAATATTCAAGTAAGTTACAGATATATAAAATTACACACTAGATAAACTAGTACATTATTTAGAGTATTGCCTTTTCCTGCTTTTGCTGAATCACTGAAATGATTCTATTCAAACTCTCATATGCGTCTTTGACTTTCGTAATTTATTTTGTCATTGTTATAAGCTAAGTTATCTAAAACCTCATTTTCGTGCCATCGAAGTTGCTTGAGATCCAGCACTATTTGACTTTCTGTGTATACTGCTGGACATTTTACCCAGGCAGCAAGTATTCATTCACATTTCAGGCAACAGCTAGTTGTGTCTTTTTTTTTTTTTTTTCCATTTGGCAGTCACCATATGTAAAACATTTACTGTGTGGCTTTGTAAGTGATTTTTGTAAGATTTGTTTTCAATACAATACATCCAACAAATTGTAATTATGTGTATGTCACTCCCAAGAATAACTCCTAAATACTAAACCTGCTGGATGTCTTGTTTTCTTTTTCTTTCTTTCTTTCTTTTTTTTTTTTTTGAGAAGGAGTCTCACTCTTATTGCCCAGGCTGGAGTGTAATGGCGCAATCTCCACTCGCCGCAACCACTGCCTCCCGAGTTCAAGTGATTCTCCTGCCTCAGCCTCCAGAGTAGCTGAGATTACAGGCACCCAACACCACACATGGCTAATTTTTTGTATTTTTAGTAGAGATGGGGTTTCACTATGTTGGTCAGGCTAGTCTCGAACTCCTGACTTCAGGCGATCCACCCGCCTCTGCTTCCCAAAGTGCTGGGATTACAGGTGTGAGCCATGGTGCCCAGCTCTTATTCTCTTTTTCAAAACATCTATTCCATCAGGTGACTACTATATTCATCCAAAACTAGCATTTCAAGGTCAGTTTAGACTAGGGTTGTATGATAATATCCAGGGAGCCCAGTTAAATTTGTATTTTAGATAAACAACAAAAATGTTTTAGTGTAAGTATGTCCCATAGTACACAGAACATACTTATACTTAAAAAAGTGGTTTAACTGAAATTTAAATTTAAGCAAACTGTGTTTTTATTTGCTAAAACTGGTAACCCTATTTTTTTAAATCACCGTGTCTTCCTCAACGAACCCATCTGTAACCTATTTATAACCAATCCATTTGTAAGTTGTTGCTTGTCAGTGATTTCCCCCTGTTTTGAATAATAGGAGAAAAAAATTTACTTTGTATTTAGGGGTGTATAGTAATGTTTACTTTCACTTTCTTCCAAAGGATGTAATACCATAAGCACTCTTGAATATATTTACAGGTATTTTTCCTAAGTGAGAGGTAGCAATTAATTCAAGGAACAAAATATTAGAAGATTGGGTTTACCAGTTCTCTATGCTATGAAAGCACAAATCATGAATTAAAACATGGTATTCATGAACACAACTTTGAACTAGATAAGTATATTCATTTCTCTTTGCACATTTTCAGATTTATGCCCCTCATTCTTTTGGTCGTACCAGCGTGTTTCAAAGGCAAATGTCATCTTTATTTATCACGACCACCCTGCCCACACAGATTGCAGGTTTCCTAGGCCACGTGTTCAAGGAAAGCCATTTAAACGGAAAATTGTTGTATCTCGGAAGAAACGTTCCTTTCCCTTTAGTTGAATTGACTGTTAAGGGGGAAAAAAAGCCAGAAATCTCAAGGACTGAATTTCTTCATAAAACTGAACATGTCTCCTTCGTTTATTCTTAGGTATGGAGACTCTAATACTTTCATTTTCCCCTTCTGTATTATTTAGAAAGAGTAATTCAATTTCCCTAGTACTTCAGAATCCTGGTGGAGTGTCAGATCTTCAGTAACTTAAGTTGTTCTGTCGTTTTATTAAATTAGGGGAAAAAAATAACCATTTGCCACTTTTGATTGCATTTTAGAATATATGAGAAAGGGCTAAGTTGCTTTGTGGCTCCTGCGTGTCCTCGGTTAATATCAAATTGTCCCCAGCTTGAATCATTTCCCATGATTCAGAAAATCATTTTTGTTCTGCCCCTAAGGATACAAATTGGAAATAAAGTGATAAAACTTGAAAGTAATGCAATAAAACATCCCTAGGAAGCTTGAGCATCTTAGATGAAGCAGTTGGTGAGTTTAAGATCTTGCCCAGATGTGCTGAAAATATCCTTTCCACACAGTAAAAAAAATATGCACTGCCTTCTTTTTAATTCAGTGACTTTTTTTTTTTTCCCGACAGAAAGACAGCTGCTGCTGCTCTTGCTGGCAGATGATAGCACCGATTCCCAGGAAATCAGAGTGCTCGCTGCCTTTGAGGCTGATGCAATGGGGAGGTCTAGCAACTTCTTTATACCCTGGCTTAAAAGGCCTTTCTCCCAACACATTCCTATCCCTAAAGAACATCCCTGCTTTCCTTTCCAGGGCATTTCTTTCTCTCCGAGCCAGAAGGTTCTCTGCCAGGGCCCGCAGCCCTGCACTGACATTAACCAGAGCTGAGTCCGCCCTGCAGTCCAGCTCCTCTCCCACATTCAGTACTCATTTTTATAGGAAAGCAAAGCTCATGTGTTCTAAGTCAAGCATTTTTAAAGAAAGAGGATTTTGAAAGATTCATTTCACAAATGCCATTTCCTTTGCACTTGTTTTTATTCCCCCCTATTCTTAAGGGCAGGTGCACCTGAAACCATGATGTTGATAGCATTCTCTCTCACCCGGTAACTCCCAAACCAACCTGAAAAGATGCCTGACCTGAACAGATTTCCTGTATACCATGGTTTCTTTCAGAGTTTTTGATACTGAATGAAAAAGTGATGATGTGTGGGTTACAGTCAGACTGAAACTGGGCCATCAGCTCCTTGTCTGGGGAAATGGCATATTCTGGAGGAGGGAGCGTGGAACTGCGTTCTGGCCTGAGCCGGCTCTTGGGGCAGAGTTGGGCAATGGCTTCAGTTCTCTGGGTCTCAGATTTTCCCTCATGAAGTAGGAAGAATGGGGAGAACTAGATGGAAGCAGGCAGGTAACTTTTGGAGCTGAGGCTGGCGTCCGCCCAGGGCCCCAGTCCCCACCTGCGTGGGTAAGCTGAACCTCTAAGGGGGTCTGCGATGGGACTCACATGAGCCAAAACACCTTCGTTCTCTAGCCGATAACCACCCACACTCTGGGAGCTTTTGGGGGCAGGAGCAGCCTCATACCTCCCCCCACCTCCCCCAATAGCACCAGGCACGGCAGCTGGCAGAGACGGGACGCTTGGTGGTTAAATGTTGGTTAAATGAATTAGTCTGGGAAGATGATGTTGATGGCTACAGTTTTTTGTTGCTTTCCTTCCCAAGCTCCCCAAAAATGAGCAGAACTCAAAGGAAGAATGGCAGGTGGTAGGGAGATGGGAGTAGGAGTGCAAACAGAAACTTCAGAGGGTCGGATGTCTTCAGCTGTATGGTTATTTTAAATACACTTTGATTGCTTTTTCTCTTCCCCAGGGAAAGCCTTTTTGATTTTTGATAGCTACTCAAAGCATTGGACATTTCTTTTCTTTTCTTTTCTTTTTGCCTTTTTATTTTTTTCGGGACGGATCCTAGCTCTGTCGCCAGCCTGGAGTGCAGTGCCATGATCTTGGCTCACTGCAACCTCCACCTCCTGGGTTCATGCGATTCTCCTGCCTCAGGCTCCCGAGTAGCTGGGACTACAGGCACACTCCACCATGCCCCGCTAATTTTTATATTTTTAGTAGAGACGGGGTTGCACCATGTTGGCCAAGATGGTCTTGAACTCCTGACCTCGTGATCAGCATTGGACATTTGTAAGCACAGTTAAGTACTTGCCCTAACATCATCCAAAAATAATGACTAGGAAAATCACGTCTCTACTCCTGTGCCGTCACAAGGCTCTACACCACACACGTTCTCAAAGGGAGTCAACAGCACTCTGTTTTTTCTCGTGATATTAGAGTACTTGGTTTTAATTGAAATGAAACATGTAACCCAATCTGTGTTTTACATAAACGAGTCTAAAGACCCTGAGTGACATTGGAAGCTAGTGTCCACTTCCTACCATTTTCTCCTGCTTATCTGTTATCTACAAGGTGTCGATCTGACATATGTCCAGTCCAGCCCCTGTTGTAGGGGCTAGGCTGTCAGGGGTAGGATCCCTACCACACTGCATCCTAGCAGTCTGGTTGCTCCTCTGTCTTTCCACTTACTCTCATCTCCTGAAGCTAGCATGGTGCCTAGCTCTGGGTGGCATTCAGTAAGTTCCACAAAGACCAAGAATGAGCTCCTACACTTATGAAGTGCCTGCTGTATACCAGCCACCATCTTACCATCTCATTTAATCCAACAATCCTAGGACATCAACACTATGATTGTTCCCATTTTCCAGATGAGAAACCTGGTGCTTAAGAGGTTCACACTGTGCCTAAGATGCACAGCTTTTGAGCAGAGCCAGGATTCCAATCGGGCCCATCAGCCTCTAGAATGTGCATCTTCACCCCCACAGTGAGGGAGTGAAGCCGCCTTGTTCCATTAAGGTGATGGAGGGAGGATAGAGGAGCAGAGAGACCACAAGAAGTCAGGGGCCCGACAGGGATCTATGCTCTAGAAGCCTGATCGCCTCTGGACTTTCAAGTTACACAAGCAGGTAAATATCCTTACCCTTTCAGCCATTTATTTGACTGATCTTTTTTTTTTTTTTTAGACAGAGTCTTGCTCTGTTTCCCAGGCTAGAGTGCAAGGGTGCAATCTCGGCTCACTGAACTTCTGCCTCCCAGGTTTAAGCGACTCCCCTGCCTCAGTCTCCCGAGTAGCTGGGACTACAGGTGCGCACCACCACGCCCAGCTAATATTTTGGACTTTAGTAGAGACAGGTTTTCACCATATTAGCCAGGACGGTCTCGGTTTCCTGACTTATGATTCACCCACCTCGGCTTCCCAAAGTGTTGGGATTACAGGGGTGAACCACCACGCCCGGCCTTGACTGACTTTTGACTGTTTTCAACAAAAGCACCAGCAAGCTGGATATGAGATCCCTCATCCACCACTACAAATGATTTACAAATGTGCTTCTTTTCTGGAGAAAAATACTCTTTAATGAAATTTTCATTGATATTTATCAGATACTAGCTGGAAATCAAACTGTATCAGCAGATGATTAAAAATGCATTCACATGCCTTTTTGTTTTTGTGCTTTTTTTTCATCTTTAACTTCTGTGTTTATTTCATGGCCCTAAGAGTTTATGAAAGTCTCCCACTCTACATCAAGACAGAGGTGACATTTATTTCTCAGTGGTGCATTCCAAGAATACTCTCTGTTTGCAAAGCCCTCTTAACGCTCATTTCTGAGCTCATTTATTTATTTAAGAGCTGCACAATCCCAGCCTTGTCCTGTAGTGGAAAGAGATTCTACCACATTCAGATAGCAATGACTGGTTTAGAAATGATTTGCTTTAGTCCAAGCCAAAGTCTCTTCTGCATCTTTGATTATGTCTAAATGATGCTCTTATCCTTAAACAGAACCCACTTTCTTAGTCCACCAGGAAGCACTTGATTTATTTACCAGCCCCAGGGACAGGAGGAAGCAGCCATCCAAAGGCTAATCACACAGCCAGGTGAGCTGCCACTGAGTTGTGGCTCAGGAGAAAATGGTTTTAAGCGCTGAAAGGGTTTGGTGTCATGCCAGCCTGCTCGCTAAGGAACTTGCTCAGCCCTGCCTGGGAAATTAGATGGGCAGGCAAGAAAGGATTCAGAACACTTCCAAAGGGAGACATAGGCAGCTGTTTTTGTCCTGACCAGGGGAGATAGTCGTGAGGGGACAGTGACCACACGGTGTGTGATGTGAAGAGAGACCCCGGAGAGTGCAGGTACTCACAGCAACCCGGCCCTTAAAGGTAGAGAGCCTGAGCTCCTGGATCCATAGTAAATAACTGATTTCCCTAATGAGTGGCTTAGATGATACATTTAAGGGACAACTACAGCCAGTGAACAAGGTGGCAGCACCAGATGTCTCAGGGAAGACAGATATCTTGATTGAGTCTCTATAGGAAGGGAGATGACCACCCTGGCCCATCAGGTCCTGAGATGCCAGCACCCCAGCTATGTGGATTAAGGGGGTGCTCTCTCCAAGAGTTGGCTAGAGCTCTAAAAAAACAATTCCAGGCACAGATGCAAGATTACAATTTAATAGGACAGCTCTTAAAACTTCATTTGTTCACTGAGACCTGCTGTGCACCAAACATCACGTTAGGTTCCAGAAATGCAATGAGAGAGAGAGAGAGAGAGAGAGAGTTGGGCAAGTCAGGGAGTGTGTGTGTTGCAGGCCTGATGACAGTTTAGAGATGCTAAACTAGCTCCTTATTCAAAGGCATGTTATAATTCCTTTCCTAAAATGAAAATGTTCTTATTGAAAGCTATCCCTTTATTTAATACTTAGACACTGGAGGGTTCAAGAAACAGACCCACCTGAGGGTTTGGGAAGCCTCAGAGTAGCTGGATTCAGCTTCTGAGATTCCCTGAAAGGGATTCTACAGATGTGAGACCAGGGCCCACACCATCTTCTGTGTGACAGGGCAGCCACAAGCATCCTCTGCTTCCCTCAGTTCCAACTCCACTTCCTGGTTTGTTCCATGTGAATCTCTGCCACTCACTGTGACATGTCCTGCAATGTGCATTTGAGGCCACAGCGTCCACCCACTTCTCTGTGGATGAAAGAGGGTGGGGATTCCCAGAGGAATTAGGGTACCAGGCCTCTCCAGAGCTGCAGCTTGCAAACACTAAACAAAACAGACCAGAGATCAGGTAGCAGAGGGAGTGAGGGAAGAGACATAAATGGTTGGAATCATTCCTAGTCTCCACTCCAAAGATCTAGATTCTCTGGTGGGCCCAAAAGTCTACATTTTTAATTCCCAAGTGATCGTGATGCAGCAAGTCTTGGGAGCCTGTGGCCTGAATAGCCCACAAGCCAGAAAATTAGCCCCTGCATCCCAGTTGGTTTTACATAAAGTAAGAAAGTCTGTGGATGGCCACTGGGACAGAAAGGTGGAAAGAGTTTCTGTGAGGAACCAGGATCACTGAGCCCCAGTCCTGGCTCTGTCCATACTGATATTATTGACCCAGTTGTCAACTTCTGTGATCTCAATTTTCTGATTAGAAAATTGGTAAAATAATCTCTAATCAAACTGAGAAAAAAAGACACTAATTAGTTACCCAAAAACATATGAAATTATAAAACTCATGGATGAAAGTAAGCACACAGCATGGTGGCATGTACCTGTAGTCCTACCTACTCAGGAGGCTAAGGATTGCTTCAAGTCCAGGAGGTCAAGACCAGACTGGACAATGTAGTGAGACACCATCTCTAAGGAAGAAAGAAAAGAAAAGAAAAAGAAAACTAAGCACGCAGTTGAATTCAGAATACCTTGGTACTGTAATGGTGGTATATAAATGATGTAGTATCAAGGTTAAAAGGTAAAACTATTAAAATATAATAGATATACAATATAAAAATATGTAAATTGTGACATCAAAAACACAAAATGTAAAGGAGGTGGAGTAAAAGTGCAGAGTTATTTTATGCAATCAAAATAAAGTTGTTATCAGCTTAAAATAACCTGTAATAATTATGAGATGTTTTATGTACATCTTATAGGACCCACAAAGCAAAAAAATCTATAGTAGATACACAAAATATAAAGAGTAAGTTCATACTACTAGGAAAAAAAGTTATCTCATCACAAAAGAAGACAGTAAGAGAGGAATAAAGAAATAAAGGAACAAAGAATCTACGAAACAATTAGAAAAATAGTAAAGAATCTGTGGTAAGTTATTACCATATCAATAATTATCTTGAATGTAAATTGATTAAATTCTTTAATAAAAAGATATAGAGTGGCCAAATGGATTTTTTTAAAAAAGACCCAACTATATGCTTCCTATAAAAGACTCCCCTCACTTTTAAGGACATACATAGATTGAATGTTAAAAAATGGAAAAATGGTATTCCATCCAAATGGAAATCAAAAGAGAGCAGGGATAGCTATATTTGTATCAGATAAAATAGACCTGAAGTCAAAAGCTGTAAAACAAGGCAAAGAAAGTCATTATATAATGATAAAGCAATCAATCTGTCAAGATATAACAATTGTAAATACATATGCACCAAATAACAGAGCACCTAAATATATCAAGCAAATGTTAAGAGACCTTAAGAGAGAGCTAGACAGCAATATATAGTAGGTGATTTAATATCCCACTTTCATCGATGGACAGATCATTTGGACAGAAAACAATAAGGAAACATTGAAACTTGACCTACACTTTAGACCAAATGGACTTAACAGACATATATGGAACATTGTATTCAACAGAAAAAGAATACATGTTCTTCTCCAGTGCACATGGAGCATTCTGCAGAATAGATAATATGTTAGGCCACAAAACAAGCCTTAACAAATTTAAGAAGAATCAACACATATCAACTATTTTTTTTCAGCCACAATGATATTAACCCAGAAATCAATAATAGGAGGAATTTTAGAAAATTTGAAAATCTGTGGAAATTAGACAACATGCTCCTAAACAACCAATGGGTCAAATAAAAAATTAAAATAGAAATTTAAAAATATTTTGAGATAAACAAAAATGTAAACTTAACATACCAAAACACATGGGATGCAGCAAAGGCAGTTGTAAAAGAGGAAAGTTTACGACAATAAACACCTATATCAAAAGAGACTAAAAGGAAAACTAAGCCTTAAATTAGTCGAAGGAAGGAAGTAAAGATAACAGCAGAAATAAATGAAATAGAGACTAGAAAAACAGTAGGAAAGTCTTCAATTGAAGTAAGAGGTCCTTTTTTTTTTTTGACAAGATAAAAACATTCACAAACCTCTAGCTAGACTACAAAAGAAAAAGTGTCTAAATAAAAATAAAAGAGGGGACATTATATGTGATACCACAGAAATACAAAAGATCATAAGAGACTACTGTAAACAATTATATGCCAACAAATTGGATAACCTAGAAGAAATGAATAAATTCCTAGACACATCCAACCTACCAAGACTAAATTATGAAGAAATAGAAAATCTGAACAGACCAATAATAATAAGAAGATTTGATCAAATATAAGAGGTCTCCCAAAAAATAAAAGCCCAGGACCTGATGGCTTCACTGCTGAATTCTACCAGACATTTAAAGAGGAACTAATACCAATCTGTCTCCAACTCTTCCAAAAAAAAATTGAAGAGGAGAGAGAACTGCCAAACTCATTTTACAAGGCCAGCATCACCCTGATACCAAAGCCAGACAAGGACACTACAAGAAAAGAAAATTGCAGTCCAATATCCCTGATGAATATAGATGCAAAAATCCTCACAGAATACTGGTAAACTGAATTCAGTAGCGCATTAAAAGGATAGTTCACCATTAGTAACATAGTACTGGAAGTCCTAGCCAGAGCAATTAGGCAAGAGAAAGAAATAAAAGGTACTCAAATCAGAAATGAAGAAATTAAATAGTGTCTGTTTGTACGCAACATTTCTTATATTTAGAAAGCCCTAAAAACTCTATCAAAAAATGGTTCAAATTAATAGACTCCACAGAAATACAAAAAAATCTTCAGGGATTATTAGGAACACCTCTGTGCACACAAGCTAGAAAACCTAGAAGAAATGGATAAATTCCTGGAAACATGCAATTTCCCAAGATTGAACCAGGAAGAAATTAAAATTCTAAACAGACCAATAATGAGTTCTGAAATTGAATTCAGCAATAATAAGCATATCAACCAAAAAAAGCACTGGACCAGATGGATTCACAGCTGAATTCTACCAGATATACAAATAAAAGCTAGTACCAATCCTACTGAAATGATTCCAAAAAATCAAGGAGGAGGGAGTCCTCCTCCACTCATTCTATGAAGCCAGCATCATTCTGATACCAAAGCCTTGTAGAGACACAACAAAGAAGAAAACTTCAGGCCAATATCTCTGAAGAATATAGATGCAGAAATTCTCAACAAAACACTAGCAAACCGAATCCAGCAGTGAATCAAAAAGTTAATTCACTGTGATAAAGTAAGCTTTATTCCTGGGATGCCAGTTTGGTTTAATATACACAAATCGATAAGTGTGACTCACCACATACACAAAATTAACAACAAAAACCAAATGATCATCTCAATAGGTGCAGAAAAGGCTTTTGATAAAAATTAAACATCCCTTTATGTTAGGAGCCCTCAACAAAGTAGGCATGAAAGGAACATACCTCAAAATAATAAGAGCCATGTATGACGAACCCACAGCCAACATTATACTGAATGGGCAAAAGCTGGAAGCATTCATCTTGAGAACTGGAACAAGACAAGGATGCCCGCTCTTACTACTCCCGTTCAACATAATACTGGGGCAGATGCCCTGGAGCTGTGGCCAATTCTGCTCTTTTCATGGTGATATCTGCTTTTCTGTGGCCTTAAAATGCTTGTTCTTTTAAGTTTGCATCTTATCTGGTGGAAATAAGAAAAAAAAATCTAGTTTGCATAAATCTAGTGTTATTTACTCCTAATTCTGGATGCAGGCCTGGATGTATTCATAAGTAAAATTTGTAGATAATCACTAACTTAGGATTTGCCAAGCCCCAAGTGCCAGGCCTCTCTGGAGCTGCAGCTCGCAAACACTAAACAAAACAGATCAGAGATCAGGTAGCAGAAGGAGTGAGAGAAGAGACATGAATGGTTGGAATCATTCCTAGTCTCCACCTCAAAGATTTAGATTCTCTGGTGGGCCCAGGAGTCTATATTTTTAACTCTCGGGTGGTTCTGATGCAGCAAGTCTTGGGAACCTATGGCCTGAATGGCCCACAAGCCTGCATCCCAGTTGGCTTCACATAAAATAAGAAAGTCTGTGGATGGCCGCTAGGACAGAAAGATGGAAAGAACCCCTGTGGGGACCCAAGATCACTGAGTTCCAGTCCTGGCTCTGTCCATACTGATATTACCGACCCAGTTGTCAACTCCTGTGACCTGAGTTTTCTTATCTTTGAAGTAAGAAAATTGGGCAAAATAATCTCTAATCCTTTCCTGTTACGAATTTATCTGACTCTTTGAGAACTGAATTTCTTACTACAGGGTAAGCATATTTTTAAAGGAATTGGGATCAGTCCCCAGACAGGAGTTGTGATATTTTTAGCATCGCCTCTTGATTCTGTTAAGGAATTGGCATCCAGCTCTCTCATCTTCCTTCCCTCTGTCAGGTCAGTGATCTTGGACCCAGAGACTGATCTCTCCTTGTAAAATTCTAAGAAATCTCTCTTCTTACTCTCTGTTCTTCCTGCCACTGGAAGCCTCAGAATCATAGTTTTCAAACTCGGCTGTAGAATAGTCTCCTGGGAGCTTTTATACATATTAATACCGCAGAAAATTAAATCAAAATCTTGGAGGCACGGCTTAAGCAGCATCTGCATTTTTAAAGCTTGCTGGTTGCTGGTGATGCCCAAGAACATTCAAGCCACTGAGCTAGGATATCCCAGAGCTGGTCTGAATTCAGCAGGGGTGACTGAGTCTCTAGATGCGTCTTTCCCCAAGTGAAAGCATTGAGAGTGGGGTTGGATTTGCTGCATCACCAGGTCTTCTCTGTTTAGACCTACATGCCAGCATTTTATATACACCAGATCAGTGCTTACAGGAGCAAGCATCACATATACATAAAAGTAAAATGAAAAAGCCAGGCCAAGTGGTGCCACCACATACCCACTTGTTGACCTAGATCAAGTCTCTTGGGATTCCATTTTCTCTTTTGCAATGTGAAGCCTGCATGTCTCTTTGACCTTAGAGGGTTCTTAGGCGGATCAAATAGGATAATGTTTGTGAATTTGCTCTATAAACTTTAAATATAATGGGCATAAACACCTTCTATGTGGAAGTTCACAAATTCAACAAATATTATGTCAATTATTCCCAAATTAATGTATAGATTGAAGCCAAACCAATACCAATCAAAATCCCAGCAAGCCTTTTTCTTTTTTTTGAGACAGAGTCTCGCTCTGTCACCCAGGCTGTAATGCAGTGGCATGATCTTGGCTCCCTGCAACCTCTGCCTTCTGGGTTCAAGCGAATTCTCCTGCCTCAGCTTCCCAAGCAGCTTGGACTATAGGCACGCACCTCCATGCCCAGCTAATTTTTGTATTTTTTACTAGAGACAGGGTTTCACCATGTTAGCCAGGATGGTCTCGATCTTTTTACCTTGTGATCCACCTGCCTCTGCCTCCCAAAGTGCTGAAATTACAGGTATGAGCCACCATGCCCAGCCTCAAGCTTTTTTATAGAAAGTGACAAGTTGATTCTAAAATTTGCATTAAAATGCAAAGAAACTTAGTCAAAACAGTTCTGGAAAAAGCCGCACAAACTTGAAAAACTCACATTACCTAATTATGAAGCAACAGTGCTCAAGATAGTGTAGTATCAGTGTAAATACAGACATATAGTTCAATGAAATAGAATAGTGAAGCCCAAAATAGACTCTCATATATATGGCCATTTGATTTTTGACAAGGTTGTCAAGGCAATTGAATGCAGAAAGGCCAATCTTTTCAGAAATGGAACATAAACATAAATAAAAGAACTCTAATAGTTTTATACATAAACTACCAGAAGAAAACATAGGAGAAAAATATTAGTGACCTTAGGCTAAGCAATTATTTATTAAATAGGACACAAAAAGCAAAAATTGATAAATTGGAGTTCAACTAAATTTAAAAGTTCTGTTCTTCCAAAAACAGTGCCAAAAAAATTAAAAAGCAAAACATAGGCTGGGAGAAAATTTCCAAAACGTGTATCTGACAAAGGACTCGTATTCACAACATATGAAGAATACTCACAATTCAATAAAAAGAAGATAAAAGCTTCAACTTAAAAAAAAATTGGCAAACGATTTTACCAACAAAGATATATGTACAGCAAATGAATACATGAAAAGATGCTCACCATCATGAATATGAGATACCGCTGCACATGTACTAGAATAGCTAAGATTAAAGACTGTAGCAAAGATTGAAATGACTGGAACTCATCAACTCATTGATGATCAGAATGAAAAGTGTTATGATCACTTGGGAAAGCAGTCTGGCCTCTTTCCTAAAGTTCAGCATACACGTACCATATGATCCAGAAATTCCACTCTTGCCGTATGTCCACTATGCCTCGCTTGAAAACTTCCTTATTAGCTCTGTTTATAACAGCCAAAAACTAGAAATAACTTAAATGTTAATCAACTGGTGAATGTATAAACAAAGTGTGGTGTATCCATACAGAGGAATATTCAAAGAAAACTCAAAGAAAAAGTAATGAGCTAGCAATATACGTATCAGCATGAATGAACTGCCAAAACAATATACTAAATGAAAGAAGCCAGACACAGAGGCTACATACTATTTGATTCCATTTATATGAAATTCTACAAAAGGCAAAACGACACTAGTTGAAATCATATCAGAAGTTGCCAAGGGCCAGGGGGTGGGAGAAGGGGATTGAATACAGACGGAACTGGGGGAAATTTTGGGGGTGACGAAAATATTCTGTCATGACTGTAGTGATACCACAGAACTATATATATTTGTCAAAACTCACTGAATTGTTTAATCAAGAATGGCAAATTATGTTTATAAATTATTAAAATTCAAGAAAACTGACAAAAGTTATTGAAGGTGTCTGTGTGCCAGGCACTGGGCTGGGAATATCAAGAGAAATCAGACATGCTCCTGCCCATACATTGCAAAAGCAAAAAGTACAATAAAGCATTGCAAGTGTTGTGACAGAGATCTGTATACAGGATAGAGAAGTTGATTCTAACTAGGGGCAGCACAGCAGGCTAGGTGGTAATTGTGCCAAGTCTTAAAAGATAGGAAGCTATTTGCCAATGGATTAAGGAGAGAAAGTGATTCTAGGCAGCAAGAGCAGAACAAAGACTTGAAAGCTCTAAATAGCTTGACATATTCCTGGAAATGCAAATGATTGGTTGAAGCATAAAGGTTCCAGGAACAGTGTGTTCCAGGTGAGATGAACGTGTGGATGACGGCAGAGCTTGAAGGTTTGCATACCATGTACTAAGATGTTAAGGTGCTATCCTATAGATAAAGAGAAACTAAAAGATTAAGTGGTAATATACATATTCAATTTGAGGTCTTACAAATATTACTCTGGAAGCCAAAAGGAAGGCAGATTAAAGGGTGGTGCCAGCCAGACTAAAAGCTGAGAGACCAGTTGGAAGACTGGTCATTCAGATAAGATAAACCATGATTTTGTCCTTTGGAGTAGAGTGTTACAGAGGGGAGATTTATGAGAGCTATTAAAAGAATAGAACTGAACAGAAGGGCTTGAGGGTGCTACATGAGAAAGATGAAGAGTCTAAGATGACTTCTTGGATTCTGGCTTGGGTGACTGGGTGGCTGGAGTTGACATCTGTCAAAATTAAGAATGCAAAGGAAGAGCGGATTTGGGAGGGAAGCATGAGTTCAGTTGGAGGCATGTTGAGTTTTCTATGGTCCATTCTAGTGGAGTATCTAAAAGGAGATCAAATACCCGATAACAAAATTCAGAAGAGAGATCTAGACTGGACGTGTAGTTCAAAGTGATCCACACATAGATAGCATCAAAGCCAAGGAATGCATGATATTTCCAAGGCAATCACACAGAGTGGCAAGGAGGGCATGTATTATGAAAGGGATAAGCAGAGAATGGGAAACCTTAAAAGAAGCTGAGAAATAAGAGGAGTGACATCAGCAAGATGGCTAGCTAGAGGTTCCTTGGGCTTGCCCCGCAACAGGAAAGGACAAAAGTAATAACAACTAAGATTCAAGTGGACTGTCAAAGGGAGAGTGGTGGAGTGTAGCAGGGTAGTGGAGAGGTGCCTATGGGCATTTGGAAGGTCCCAAGGGCAGTACGGAAAAGGGAGTGAAGCACCCTGACTCTACTGCTTCATCTTTGCCTGGATTGGCCCAAAGTCAGGAGGGACTTCCTTTGCAGGGAAAAGGTAAGCAGAAGAACCCCACCAGCCCCCATTGTCACCACAAACACCTGTAGTCCTTACTACAGAAGAATCGTATAGTCCTTGTAAGCCTTAAGCCCAGCTTAGGAATTCTGCTAGGAATTCATGCAGCTGCACTTCTCCAGATTAAAAGCACAGGGTGTACACTCCCAACTCTCACCCACCCCCCTTGAGCCAAGCTGCTGCAGCACAGCACTATCTTGATATCAGAGCTACTTCTGGAGTGTGCCTGCTCTAGGGCTGGTAGCTACCGTACCTCCTGAGCCCTAGAGCTCCTTTTTCATTCCACCAAGCCCACATGAGTGACTGCAATGACCCTACCCAAGCTGCATGAACCTAAGCCAAGGATTATCTATGACTCTAGTCCTCTACAGCAGGAAAATCAACTCCTGTCACCCGCATTTCTAAGCAGAGGAACAGTCTAGTGGACTTATCCAGGACAGTTCCACACTTTAGCCAGCCAAACTGCCACATGCCCTTGGCCCAAATAGGTGAGGCCTTCATGCCACTGAGGAGCTGATAGGCTCACAGGTTGGCTAAGTGGTTGCATGCCTATGCCCAGAGCCTGAGAAACAGCCCAGTGGGCCCACCCATGGTGTATGTGCCCCTAGACTGGCGAAGCCTCTCTGTGCCCATGCCTGGCACCTGAGAAACCACCTGGTGAACATGTATTTCCCTGGCGGATATGCTCCAGGCCAACTGAGCAGCCTTGTGCCCTGCCCATGGTCAGAGAAGTAGCCCAGTGGTAGCACCCTGCCAGATATGTCCCTCAGCCTGCTAAGCATCTGCACACTTGTGCACCTAGCCAGAGTAGCATTGCCATAGCCCCTAAACCAGCAAGCCAAACCCCAAGCTGGCCAACTCACAATGTACATGCACATAACCCCAGCCTAAGAAACAGCCCAGTGAGCCCACCCTACACCTGGTAAAGCTCCACCACCACTGCTCCCAAACTCTTGTAGTCTAGGCCACTGAGATACTCACAATATTACTAGCATGGATTACAGCTGAAGAAACTACATGGAAATTACACTACTGCATCCACCTAAGTCAATGCACTCTACCCAACACACATCCTAAGACCCATATACAGGAATAAGTCTTTCCTTATGAAATCTATTCCATAAAATTTGAAGAGGCAACTGTTTCATCAAATGCACAGAAATCAGCAGAAGAACTCATCAAACATGAAAAATAAAGGCAACATGGCACTTCCAAAGGAACACAGTGGTTCTCCTTGACAATAATCATAAGGAAAGAGATGAAATATCATAAAACATTTCAAAATAATAATCTTAAGGAAAGTCAGTGAGATACAAGACAGTACTGGTAGGCAATTCAATGAGAAACAATTTATAATTTAAATGAGAAATTTAACAAAGTGGTAGCTATTATTAAAAACAAAACCAAACAGAAAACTTAGAGCTAAATAATTTAATAATTAAAATAAAAATACAATTGAGACCTTCAACAAGAGTAGACCAAACAGAAAAAAGCATTTCTAAACTTGAAGAGAAGTTTTGTGAAATAACCCAGGCAGAGAAAAAAAGAAAACAGAGAAAGAAAGAAAAAAAGAAGAAGAGGAAAGCCCACGAGATTTATGGGACATCATTAAGAGGATAAATATTTGCATTTTGGGAGTTCCAGAAGGAGGAGAGTAGGAAAACAGTGTAGAAAAATCAATTTAATACAATAATAGATGAAAACTTCTGAAGTCTTTGAAGAGAGGTGAAATATCCTGATTCAGGAAGCTCAAAGATCTCCTAAATATATTCAACCCAAACAGGTCCTCTCCAAGGCACATTATAACCAAATTGTCAAAAGCTGAAGACAAAGAAAGAATTCTAAAAGCAAAAGAAAAACATCAAGTCACATACAAAAGGATCTGCATTAGACTAACAGAAAATTTCTTAGCAGAAACCACACAGGCCAGGAGAGAATGGAATGATATATTCAAACTACTGAACAAAAAAACCTGTCAACCACAAATACTACACTCAGCAAAGCTATTTCTTAAATGAAGGAGAAATAATCTCTATCAGACAAGCAAAAGCTAAAGGAATTTATGACCACAAGTTCAGCCTTACAAGAAATGCTTAAGGAAGATTTACATCTGGAAGCAAAAAGATGATAACCATCATAAAGAAAACAGGTGAAATGATAAAACTCATTGATACACAAAAGAATGAAAGACAAAAACCGTATGATCATTTCAATATATTCAGAGAAAGCATTTGATAAAATTCAACATCTGTCATGACATCTATCTCAACATCTCTTTATGACAAAAATTCTCAATAAATTAAGTATAGAGAAAAGTACCTCAACACAATAAAGGCCATATATGATGAACCCACAGCTACCATCATACTGAATGGGGAAAAGCCAAAGGCTTTTCCTCTAAAAACTGGAACAAGACAAGGATGCTGACTCTCACCACTCCTTTTTTTTTTTTTTGAGACAGAGTCTCACTCTGTCACCAGGCACCAGGCTGGAGTGCAGTGGTGCAATCTCAGCTCACTGCAACCTCCGCCTCTCAGGTTCAAGTAATTCTCCTGCCTCAGCCTCCCAAGTAGCTGGGACTACAGGTGCACACCACCACACCCAGCTAATTTTTGTATTTTTAGTAGAGACGGGGTTTCACCATGTTGTCCAGGATGGTCTTGATCTCTTGACGTCATGATCTGCCTGCCTCGGCCTCCCAAAGTGCTGGGATTATAGGCGTGAGCCACCGTGCCCGGCCGACTCCCACCACTCTTGTTCAACATAGTACTGGAAGTCCTAGCCAGAGCAATTAGGCAAGAAAAAAATAAGAATAAGAAAGATCATTAAAATTGGAAAGGAGGAAATCAAATTGTCTCTGTATGCAGAGGATATGATCTTATATATAGAAAAACCTAAAGTCTATATACATTAAAAATAAAACCCTGTTGGAACAGATAAACAAAGTTGCAGGATACAAAATCAAGACACAACAAGCAGCATTTCTATACGCAACAGCAATCAATTTGAAAAAAGAAATTAAGGAAACATTTTCATTTACAATAGTCACAAAAAAATTAAATACTTAGGAATAAATTTAACCAAGGAGGTGAAAGATCTCTACAAGATAAACTATAAAATACTGATGAAAGAAATTAAGGAAGTCACAAACACAGAAAATAGAAAGAATAGAGTCCATGTTTATGGACTAGAAAAAATAATTTTTTTAAATGATCATACTACTCAAAGTAATCTACAGATAAAATGCAATCCTGACCAAAATACCAATGACATTTTTCACAGAAAAAGAAAAAACATCCTAAAATTTGTATGGAAACACAAAAGACTCCAAATAACAAAGGCAATTCTGAGCAAGAGGAACAAGGCTGGAGGCATCACACTACCCAATTTCAAAATACACTACAAAACTATAGTAATCAAAATAGCATGATACTGGCATAAAAACAGACACATAGATCAATGGAACAGAATAGAGAGCTCAGAAACAAATCCACACTTTTACAGCCAATTGATTTTTTTTTTTTTTTGAGACAGAGTCTTGTTTTTTTGCCAGGCACCAGGCTGGAGTGCAGTGGCATGATCTTGGCTCACTGCAATCTCCGCCTCCTGGGTTCAAGCAATTCTCCTGCCTCAGCCTCCCGAGTAGCTGGGACTACAGGTGTGCGCCACCATGCCCAGCTAATTTTTGTGTTGTAGAGACGGGGTTTCACTGTGTTGGCCAGGATGGTCTCATTCTCTTGACCTTTTGATCTGCCCACCTCAGCCTCTCAAAGTGCTGGGATTACAGGCGTGAGCCACTGCACCCGGCCAGTTGATTTTTGAAAAAGGTGCCAAGAACACACACTATTGAAAGGGAAAGGACAGTCTCTTCAATAAGTGGTGCTGGGAAAACTGGATATCCATATGTAGACGAATAAAACTAGATCCACATCTCTCATCCTATGAAAAAAAGTAACTCAAAATGGATTAAAGACAAATTTAAGACCCAAAATTAGAAAACTACTTGAAGAAAACATAGAGAAAATGCTTCAGGACATTGGTTTGGGAAAAGATTTTATGAATACAGCCTCGAAAGTACAGGCAACCAAAGCAAAAATAAATAAATGGGACTATTCCAAACTAAAAAGCCTCTGTGGAGCAAAGGAAACAAAAGAGTGAAAAAACAAGCTATATAATAGAAAAGAATATTTGGAAACTATTCAATCAACAGGGAATTAATATCCAGAATACACAAAGAATTCAAACATCTCAACAGCAAAAAAAAAAAAAAAAAAAAAAAAAAATTCGATTTAAAAATGGGCAAATGATCTGAACAGCTATTTCTCAAAAGACATATAAATATCCAATAAATATGTGAAAAAAATGCTCAACATCACTAATCATGAGGGAAATGCAAATCAAAACCACAATGGAATATCATCTCACCCCAGTTAGAATGGCTATAATTGGCCAGGTGCAGTGGCTCATGCCCGTAATCCTTGCACTTTGGGAGGCTGAGGTGGATGTATCACATGAGGCCAGGAGTTTGAGCCAGCCTGGCCAACACTGCAAAATCCTCTCTCTACTAAAAATACAAAAATTAGCCTGGTGTAGTGGCGCACCCCTATAATCCCAGCTACTCAGGAGGCTAAGGCTCTAGAATTGCTTAAACCCAAGAGGCAGAGATTGCAGTGAGCAAGATCCCGCCACTCTAGCCTGGGTGACAGAGTAAGAATGTCTCAAAAAAAAAAAAAACGTAGAAGACCAGGAGCAGCGGCTCATGCCTGAAATCTCAGTAATCCCAGCACTTTGGGAGGCAGAGGTGGGCAGATCACGATGTCAAGAAATCAAGACCATCCTGGACAACATGGTGAAACCCTGCCTCTACTAAAAATACAAAACAATTAGCTGGGCATGGTGGCCCGTGCCTATAGTCCCAGCTACTCTGTAGGCTGAGGCAGAAGAATTGCTTGAACCCAGGAGGCAGAGGTGGCAGTGAGCTGAGATTGCGCCATTGCACTCCAGCCTGATGACAGAACGAGACTCTGTCTAAAAAAAAAAAAAGAATGGCTAGCATCAAAAAAAAAAAACAGAGCATGTGTTGGTGAGGATGCCTAGGAAAGGGAATTCTTAGGCATTGTTGTCGAAAATGTAAACTAGTACAGTCATTATGTAGAACAGAATGGAGGCTCCTCCAAAAACTACAAATAGAACTACCTGATGATCCAGAAATCCTACTACTTGGCATTTATCCAAAAAAAAGGAAGTCAGTATGCCAAAGGGATATCTCCATCCCAAGTTTATTACAGCACTATTCACATTAGCCATGATATGGAATGTGTTCAACAATTGATGAACAGATAAAGAAAATGTGGCATATATACACAATGGAATACTATTCAGCCATTAAAAAAGACTGAAATCTTGTCATTTGCAGTAACATGGATGAGCCTGAAAGATATTATGTTAAGTGAAATGTCTGGAACAGAAAACTAAACACTGCCTGTTCTCATTCATACGTAGAAGCTAAACAAGTTGATCTCATTGAAGAGTATCTACAGTCTGGAAAGGGTAGGGGGAAGGGAGGATGGGAAAGATTTGTTACATGATACAAAATTATAGCTAGATAGGAGGAATACGTTATACTGTCTTACAGCACTATAGGGTGACTATAGATCACAATAATACAGTATATATTTTCAAATAGCTAGAGGAGAGGATGTTGAATGTTCCCAACACAAATAAATGATAAATGTTTGAGATGATGGATATGCTAATTATCCTGATTGATCACTACACATTGTATGTATTGAAACATCACTACATACTGCATGAATTTGTACAATTATTGTGTGTCAATTAAAAATACATTCAAAAAAATTTGAGATGAGAATACTGGTCAAAGAGGCAGAGATGAACCAGGGGAGTTCAGTGTTATCAGAGAAGCCACAGAACAAGGGAGCTTTTAGAGAAAGGAATGGTCACCACTGTCAAATGCCACCTGAAGGTCAAACCTGACAAGAAAGAGTCCACTGGAATTGCCCAGTGGAAGATCATTGATGTTAGGTCCCAGAGTGGTTGCTATGAGGTTGCGGCAGCAGTCTGATCACAGAAGACCAGAGAATGAGTGAGCTGGGAGGAAGTGGAGGCAGTTTGGCTGTGAAGTGAAAAAGAGAGAAAAGGAGTGAGTGGGCAGGGAGAGATGCAAGATCAAAGTATTCGTTTTTAAAATATTGAAGAGACTTGACAAATTTCAAATTTCGTAGGTTGTTAAGGAAAAGCCAGTGGCGTGGAATAAGTTGGAACTATACAGGAGTAGCCCAGTGAATAAGTCTTAGTCATGAAGGAGACAGGCAGGGTAGAAATAGGAAGAGGACTCCTTTTCCTCTGGGAAGGCAGAAGGATGCAGAGGGCAGGTACGGATATGGATAATTTTCAAGGTTTGGAGGTAGAAGTTGAGGGGTTCGTAGCCGAAGATTAATTTCTCAATGAGGAAATAAGTGAAAGTTGGAATGGCTGTTGCAAGGTATTGGAAAGGAAGCTAATTTGTGAATTGACAAGGGCACTGAAGGTTGGACTCCATGTATCTGTCCTCTGTTTAGGAGGGTTTTGTGATTTTTCTGGATGAGTGGCATCCAGGAAGATAGATCACTGGATTGATCTAATTGTTTGGATGAAATGGGAGGATGTGATACAACAGCAAGGTGATGAGACCCCTCCAGATTTATTAACACAGTGGAGAAAAATGAGGAGCTCCAGAAACTGGGTTACATGAAGAGAAGGGTAGAGCCATGGTGATAGAATTGATGGGAAAGAGGCAGAGACCAGAGGCATGGGGGTCTCCGTGAGCATCATGAGCAGATGTATTGACAGAGCAGGCTGATATAAGGTTATGATCAAGAGTAGGATGCTCAAGTATAAGATGTAAGAGGGACGAGGTTTTAGGCAATGCCAAGACTGAAACTATGGCCGTGGGACTGGAGAGTGAAGTAAAGGAGAGGAAAAGTCATGGTGTCCAGGACAGGATAGTGCATGAGTCTTCCCACAAATGTTAAAGTCCCCAAGATGACGCAGGTAAAGAGGAGTACTGGCCGGGCGCGGTGGCTCACACCTGTTACCCTGGCACTTTGGGAGGCCAAAGCAGGCAGATCACGACATCAAGAGATCGAGACCATCCGGGACAACACGGTGAAGCCCCATCTCTATTAAAAACACAAAAATTAGCTGGGCATGGTGGCATGTGCCCGTAGTCGCAGCTACTCGGGAGGCTGAGGCAGGAGAATAGCTTGAACCAGGGAGGTGGAGGTTGCAGTGAGCCGAAATTAGGCCACAGCACTCCAGCCTGGCGACACAGCAAGACTTCATCTAAAAAAAAAAGAGGAGTATTGTGAGCAACGTGTCAAAGTCTTCAATAAATGGGGAAAGGAAGACAAGAAGATCACAAGACATCAGCCGTATGTATGTTGAGTGTGGCCTGGACTTCAAAGGAGAGGCTTGTGCAAAAGAGTAGCAGAGTCATGACCTGAACAAAGCAACATGGAGCAAGTATGCTGCCAGCAACAGAGGGTTCAAAGGTGTTCGGGGCATAAAGGAAAATGGGATGCTCACTTGAGAAACAGGTGGGAGATGTTCTTGGGGCTTGGCCAGGTTTCCAGCAAGAGTAGGAGGTGAAAGAGTTTAAAGATGATGGCACAATTGATCTGGATTATAACAGGGCACAGTTGGGGAGGGAGGGAGGAAGGGTGCTGCTTCTGGGAAACTGGGGAGAAGGAAGCATGGCATGGACTGGGGACGTGAGGACAGCATGAGGCCCACAGCTTGGCTGGTCCAAATTGAAGATGGCAGGGCTGAGGTGCAGGTGGAGTTTGTTGGCCTCAAGGCTATAGGCAACTAAATGCGGAGGCCTGGGAGTCTCAGACACAAATAGAGTGTGATGAGTTTTGCCAATGCCTTGGGAGAGGAAGAACCAGAGCCTCTGTACACAGATCTTGCCTGGAAAAGATTCCTGCCTGGGAGGCTGAAGAGCAATTTCTCAGGACATTTACCACTTGGTGGAATTAGCAATTGCTTATGGTTAGTTGGAGGACAAAGGTTTTGCCTACAGACTTTCTTTAAAGTGCAAAAATTATCCCAAAAGGTCTCTGAATAGATATTTGTTCAATGCATTGAGATAAAGAGTTGCGCATGTCAGTTACTTGTGGAATGATAGAACTTCAGAGCGAAAGGACCGAAGGGATGGAGTCCACACCT
The DNA here is from genome assembly GCA_963573385.1 of Cacajao melanocephalus. Classification (NCBI taxonomy): domain Eukaryota; kingdom Metazoa; phylum Chordata; class Mammalia; order Primates; family Pitheciidae; genus Cacajao; species Cacajao melanocephalus. The sequence continues at coordinate 19,837 of CAUYLG010034581.1, read as the reverse complement.
CATAGTGAGCTGCACGCTCAGGCCCTTGTCTCTGTCCCAGCTCCTCCTGACCCCCTCCCGCCACTGCTGCAAGGGTTGCCCTTCAGCAAGTTCCTGTGAACCTACTTCCCTAGATGTATCTGACTCTTTCGTACCTTTCCGCACATGCTATCTCTTTTTTTGGAAGGAATCTTCCCCACTTCTGTCTGACTAACTCCTACTCATTTTTCAAGTGTCAGGCAAAGCCAAATGTTCTTCCTTAAGCTCTTCCTGGCTCCCCCAGGCATACTTAGGGGCTCCTTCTGCTACATTCCTACTATGCTGTCTCATACTTTCTTTAAAGCAATGATCTTAACCCAGTAGAACTGCCTGCCAGTCTCTTCACTAGACTGTAAACTCTTGAAGTTAAGAACTGAGTCTTTTCACATTATAGCCCTAGCTCCTAAAATAGTGACTAGAACGTTGTACGTTCTCAATTACTAGTTGAAACAGGAAGGGGCGGGGGAGGGAGGGAGGGAAGGTGGGGGGAAGGGAGGGAAAGAAGGAAGGGAGGGGCAAATGAACAAACAAGAGAGTTAGTAGTGGAGAGACATTTTGGGGTCAAACAGCTTGGGACTCATGTCTTTATTCTAGAATTCATTGTTTTATGACTTAGAGTAAATTAGGCAATTTGTTATCTATACAAAGGCCATAATAATACATTCCATAATTGGAAAAAAAAAATCTATAAACTCCCTGCCCCAGAGCTGGTACAGGATATGTTGTAGCCATTATGTTACTTCCAAAGTTTCCAGAATCTGGTAATGGGAAAGGAGTGTCTGGAAGGGGAAATACTGGCTCTTCCTGGAGACAGCAGCCTCATTCCTTACCTTTCCTCCCCAGATGCACCGTCATCCTTCTAGCTCTGATAATCTTTTATTCTGACACTTTCTGTAAATTGTCTCTCAGATTCTACCTTTTCCATTATTTCTGTCTTTACTACCCTTACTTGAGTTTGGGTTGTGTCAAAAAGTCTCCTAATGGCTTTCTTGACTCCAGTCTCTCTACTGCGGAGCATGTAACAGCTCAGTAACTTGCCATGGATCCCTGTTGCCTTTTTTTCTTTTTAGACAGGGTCTTGATCTGTCACCCAGGCTACAGGGCAGTGGCACAATCTTGGCTCACTGCAGCCTCTGCCTCCTGGCTTCAAGCAATTCTCCTGCCTCAGCCTCCCAAGTAGCTGGGATTACAGGCGTGTGCCACTGAACCAAGCTAATTTTTGTATTTTTGCTAGAGAGTGGGTTTCACCATGCTGGCCAGGCTGGTCTCAAACTCCTGGCCTCAAGTGATCCATCCACCTCAGCCTCCCAAAGTGCTGGGATTACAGGTGTGAGCCACCACAGGTGGCCCCTGTTGCCTTTTGATTAAAATCTAAATTGTTTATCCCCATGGTCAAGGCTTTCTATGAATGAGCGCCACAGTAGCTGGTCAATTTCTCCTTTCACTGCTCACTGTCTCACAGCTAGGTTATTCTATTTCTTTCTCAACTTCTGTCATTGCTAATCTCTCTCATTCAAATATTTTTTCCACTCCTCTTAAGCAATTGACACCCGATCCTTGTAAGTTTAGCTAAAAACCGGTCTTCTCCTTTAAACATTCTTTGTTCCCACTGTGCATCATGGTCTTTCTTCCTTGCACTGATTTTCTTCTACACTTTTGGATTAAGTCTGGAGTTCATTTCTGCCACCTGATTTGTAGATTGCTACAGAATTTTTCTGGAGCTATTTTATGTCTTCATCTCATCTTTAGGCTTTCAAATACAAGGGCTGGATCCCCTGTTTGTGTTGTGTAACCCCAAACACCTGGCACACTGCTGGGTTTTGTATAAATACTTAAGTAGATGCTGATTTCAGATTCTCGGCCTTCTTATCCCTGGAGAAGCAGGGCATATATAAATTGCTGTAGCAGACTGAATCGTGGCCAAAGATATCAGGCCCTAACCCCCAGAGCCTGTAAACGTTACTTTGCATGGAAAAAAAGTCTTTGCTGATGTGATCCAGTTTAGGCTGTTGGGATGAGGAGATTATCCTGAATTATCTGGGTGCTCCCTAAATGCCATTTCTTGTGTCCTTATAAGAGAGAGGTGGAAGGAGCTTAGATACACACAGACAAGAAGAGAAGACAGTGTGACTGCAGAAGCCAACGTTGGAGTCATGGGGCCACAAGCCAAGGTATGCTGGTTCAACCTAAGGCACAACTTTCCTCTAGAATCTTGGAAGGCCCTTGGCTCAGCAGATACGTTGATCTCAGCCCAGTGACACTGAGTTAATACTTCTGGCCTCTGGAACCATCAGTCAGTAAATCTGTGTTGTTTAAAGTCACCAAATTTGTGGTACTGTGTTATGCACGCCACAGGAAACTAAGATAGTCATCATATTCATATTTATAGATTAAATTGGAGAAATACTTAAATGAGATGATTTACCTGCAAAAGAGAAGTAAAAGATTGTGGAAAAAATTAGACTGTCTTGAAAGGACTTAGGAAGAGATCCGTCCGCCTTCCTTCAAGTTGACTCCAGGTACTGCTGGGAGGAGCCGGTGAGCTCTGCCAGCCCAGCTTCATAGGAGCAGGCACCCTGCAGGTACCGTTCTGTTCAATCCTCTTAATAACCTTTGAGTTAGATACTATTAGTTACGCTTACTTTACATACAAGGAAACCAAGGCTCAGAAAAAATAAATGCTTGTCCCAGGTTACACAGAGCCTCGTTTGCTGAAGGGGGCTCCAAACCCTGCCCTGTGAAGGTCTCTTTCTTCTATTATATGTCTCTGCATCCAGCTCTTTTGAGCCTCAGCATCTCAGCACTTCCACTGTCTCAGTCAGTGATTAAATGAGTGTTTTCTGCAGCCAGATGAACCCCGGACTCAAATCCCAGCTCTGCCACTTACTCTTGCTAAAGTTGCTTAACTTCTTTAAGCCTTGAGTTCATTATTTATGAAGTGGAGATGGGTGTGGGGGTGGGGGTGGTATAAATAGTGCTGTTTTGAAGTTTCAGTGAGATCCTGTATACAAAGCTCTTCCCACAGTGCCCAGCACACAGTAAAGTCTCAGTATAGCTTAACGATCACTTTTATTGCTGAGCTGTTTTTTAAATAGGTTCAGAAATGGCTCTTATAATCTCAAGCTATTCAAATTCTTGTGATGCGATTCACACCACTTTATAAACCAGAATACCAAATTATTAGTTCACAGTAAGTGCGCCAAGCAGACCAGATGCTATGTTACTCTCCCTACCTCCTCCCTTGGGACAGTGCCTGGGCCGTACTGAGAAATTCTCATTACCCACCTCGCATTATTTTAGCTTCTGATGAGATGATTACTCCTCTCCTTCTAATGTCATTTTAGTTTCTTTTCATGGCATATCACATTTCCAAGTTGATTTACTTTGAGCTATAGCAGTGAAAATCTCCTTAATTGGAACCTTCAATCAAAAACCATAGCCCTTCTCTGACCTTGAGTCCAAGATCGTGGGCTCTGTTTTACTTTGGGGACTGTAATCCCTCCCCCTGTTCATTGATGTTACTGTTTATCCTTAACGGAAAGAAAAGCAGGTTTTTATTTGGGGGGAAGATGAGGTATTATATAGAGTTGCAAAGAATTTCCTGCTGGAAATCTCAGCAGCAGAGGGCCAAGCGAGTTGTCAAAGACCCCATTGATAGAAAGGGAATGGCAGCAAGTGTCCTCAGCCGCCCTTAGATGTCTTTCCTGAGATGTTTGTCTGGGAGTAGGTCTTACATTTTTGATATTTACAAAGGACATTGTGGGACTCCCGTCTTAAGCATAGGAACCAGCTGGGAGCCCTCTCTTTACAGCAACCCTGAAATGATGTGAAATTCCTTTGTGTCCAATGGCAAGACCTGAGTGAGTAATCACAGAATGCTCTTGAAGCAAACCTGGATCCTGGCCCCAGAGTTAGTCAAACGTATTCTCTGTTTTTTTCTTTTTTCTTTTTTCTTTTTCTCCTACCCTTCCTTGTATTTTCTCTTCTTGTGTGTGTGTGAACCTCCCCAGATACTCCAATTAAAGCAACAATTTGGATAAATCATTTAATTTGGAATTCAATGAGCTTTTATTGTAACTCTTTTAAAAATTACATAAAAATCCTGAAAGGCTGGCATAGAAGTATCAGGAAAGAGCAAATCTCACATACCTTATTTGATAAAATAAGCTTTAAATATGGTTTTAGGGTTATAGTCTCCCCAGAACCAAGCTTCAAATCTTAGTCTCCCATTCAGATGTGTGCGGCTATGTCTAGCTGGACTGTTCATTTTCTCCTACATAAGAAAATAGAGTGTGTTATATTTAGGGGTCTCATTTGCTCACACTCTTAATGTGTCCTCTTGTCCAGTCTTCATTTTGGATGATTGAACTATTCTCCTGGGTGATGGATTGGGTGGTTTTAGTAACATTATGAGTCATCACCCATCAAGCCTTGATATTGGCAATGAAGAACTTTCTAAGGCATTAAGCACAACAACCCAAAGACATATCATGCTGTAATGAAGGCTTGGTTTGCCAGCTACACTGAAAATCACTTTTCCTCCTCTTAGAAGAACACATGGGCAGAAAGCTTCCTGTAGACATTGAACTGAACAATGATTTCTAGGACACGACATCGAAAATACAGGCTACAGAAGCCAAAATAGATAAATGGGATGGCATAAAACTAGAAAGATCTGCACAACAAAGGAAGCAGTTAGCAAGATGAAAGGGCAGCCTAGAGAATGGCAGAAAATGTTCACCATCATGCATCAGATAAGGAGTTAATATCACAAGTAGATAAGGAGCTCTGAAAGCTCGGTGGCAAGAAGAAACCTGATTTTAAGATGGGTAAAGGTCCAAAGATGACATGCAAATGGCCAACATGTATATGAAAAGGTGCTTAATGTTACTAATCATAAGGGAAATGCAAATTAAAACCACAACAAGGTAACGCCCCACAAACATTAGAATGGCTATGACGAAAAAACAAGGGGACGACAGGAAGTAGAGAGGAAGCGGAGAAAAGGGAACCCTTGTACACTGTTGGTGGAAATGTAAGTTGGTACAGCCATGATAGAAATTAACTTGAAGCTTCCTCAAAAGCTTAAAAATCGAGGTCTCTAGGCGAAGGCAGAGCAAGATGGTGGAAGAGCGATCATTGCCTCCTCACAGGAACACCAAGTTGAACAACTATCCATGCAAAAAAACACTTTCATGAGAACCAAAAATCAGATGAGTCATCACATTACCTGGTTTACAACACTGAAGAGGGTAGGAAAGACAATTTTGAATTGCCTGCACCAACCTCTTCCATCTCTTGGCAGTAGCTGCATGGTGCAGAGAGAGAGTGTATATTCTTGAGAGAGAGAGAGCACAGTGATTATAGAGCTTTGCAATGGAAATCAGTGCTGCCCAGTCACAGTGCAAAGCAACACTGGGCAGAACCCAGCTGATGTCCATGGAGGGAGCATTTAGACCAGTTCTAGCCAGAGGGGAATTGCCCATCCCAGCAGTCAGAAACTGAGTTCCAGCAAGCCCCATCACCATGGACTAAAGTGCTCTGGGGCCCTAAATAAACTTGAAAGGCAGAGTAGGCCACAAGGACTGCAACTCCTGGACAAGTCCTTGTACTGTGCTGGGCTCGGAGCCAGTGCACTTGAGATGCACATGACCTAGTGAGGCACCACCAGCTCTGCTGGCCAAGAGTGCTTATATCACCCCTCCCCCGACCCCAGGCAGTGCAGCTCACAGCTGCAGGAGAGACGCTTTCCCTCTGCTTGAGGAGAGAAGGGAGAGTAAAGAAGACTTTGTTTTGCAACTTGGATACCAACTTAGCCGTAGTAGAATAGGGCACTGGGCAGAGTCTTTAGGCCCCTGTCCTAGGTCATACCTCCAGGACATTTCTAGACACAGCCTGGGTCAGAAGAGAACCTGCTGGCTTGAAGGGAAGGACCCAGTCTTGTCAGGATTCATTATCTGCTGACCAAAGGGTCCTTGGGCCCTGAATAATCAGGAATGTTAGCCAAACAGTACTCACCGTGGACCTTGGGTGAGATTCAGAGCCATGCTGGCTTCAGGTGTGACCCAGCACATTCCTAGCTGTAGTGGTTATGGGGAGAGACTTTTGTTTTGCAGCTCAGGTACCAGTTTGACCACAGTGGGGTAGAGCACCAGGCAGGCTCCTAGAGTCCCTAGTTCTAGGCCTTGGCTCCTGGATGGCCATTCTGGATCTTCCCTAGGCCAAAAGTCCACCGCCCTAAAGGGAGCAATCAAGGCACAGTGACATTCACCACAAGGTGACTGGAAAGCCCCTAGGCCTTGGTGAACATCAGTGGTAGCTAGGCAGTACTTGCTTGCTGTGGGCCGGGGCAGTGGCGGCAATAGAGAGAGACTCCTCTGCTGGAGGAAAGGGGAAGAAAAAGTAGGAAGAACTTTACGTTGCAGCTTGGGTGCTAACTCAGTCACAGTAGAATACAGCAGCAGGTAGATTCCTAAGGTTCCTGACTCCAGGCCCTGGATCTTGAGTATCATCTCTGGACCCATCTGGGGCTGGAAGGAGCTTGCTATCCTGGAGGGAAGGACACGAGCCTGGCTGAGATTGCCACCTGCAGACTGTAGAGCCCACGGGCCTTGAGTGGGTGTAGGTGGTAGCCAAGCAGAGGTCACTGTGGGCCTTGGGTGAGACCAGTACTGTGCTGGCTTCAGGTCTGATTCAGTACAGTCCTATTGGTGGTGGCCACAGAGATGCTTCTGTTACCTCTCTCCCAGATCCAGGCAGCTCAGTACAGAGACAGAGAACCCATTTGGGGGAAAGTAAGGGAAGAGAACAAGAGTCTCTGCCTGGTAATCCAGACAACTCTCACACATCTCACACAAAAGACCACCAACGCGGTTACTCTGTGAGTCTGCAAGAGCCACAGAATTATTGGGCTTTGGTTTCCCCGTAATGCAGACATAGCTGAATTGACCAAATACTTAGATCAAAACACCCAAGTCCCTTCAGATACTTGGAAACTCTTCCCAAGAAGGACAGGTCCAAAGAAGCAGAGACTGTAAAGAATACAATAAATACCTGGGCATCAGGACCATCCAGGAACACATGACCTCACCAAATGAACTAAATAAGGCACAGTGATCAGTCCCAAAGAGAGAACAATGCATGACCTTTCAGACAGAAATTTCAAAATAGCTGTTTTGAGAAATGTCAATAAAATCCAAGATAACATGGAGAAAGAATTCAGAATCCTATCAGATAAAGTTAACAAAGAGATTAAAATAACTTAAAACAATCAAGCAGAAATTCTGGAGCTGATAAATGCAAATTACATATTGAGGAATGCATCAGAATCTCTTAATAGCAGAGTTGATCAAACAGAAGAGCTTGAAGACAGGCTATTTGAAAATACACAGTCAGAGACAACAAAAGAATACATAATAAAAAAAGAATGAAGCATTCCTACAAGATCTAGAAAATAGCCTCAAAGGGGCAAATATAGGAGTTACTGGTCTTAAAGAGGAGGCAGAGAGATAAATAAGGGTAGCAAGTTCATTCAAAGGGTTAATAACAGAGAACTTCCCAAACCTAGAGAAAGATATCTATATTCAGATAGAAGAAGGTTATACAACACCAAGCAGATTTAACTCAAATAATATTACCTCAAGACATTTAATAATAAAACTCCCAAAGGTTAAAGATAAAGAATCTAAAAGTGACAAGGGAAAAGAAACAAAAAACGTACAAAGGAGCTCCAATACATCTGGAAGCAGACTTCTCAGTGCAATGTCTCAGAGTGGCATGACATATTTAAAGTGCTGAAGGAATAAAACTTTTCTATCCTAGAATAGTATATCCAGCAAAAATAGCCTTCAAATACGAAAAAGAAATAAATACTTTTTCAGAAAAACTAAAGCTGAGCAATTTCATCAGTATCAACTTGTCCTACAAGAAATGCTAAATGGAGTTCTTTGATGTGAAAGAAAAGAACATTAATGAGCAATAAGAAATCATCTGAAGGTTCAAAACTCAATGATAATAGTAAATACACAGAAAAAATACAAAATATTATAACACTGTAATGGTGGTGTGTAAACTACTCATATCCCGAGTAGATAGTTGAAAAGATGAACCTACTAAAAATAATAACTACAACAAATTTTCAAGATATAAAATAGAAATAACGAAAAGTTAAAAAGTAGGGGGGTGAGTTAAAATGTAGTTTTTATTAGTTCTATCTTTGCTTATTTGTTTGTTTATGCAGTCAGCATTAAATCTTCCTTAACTTAACAGGTTATATTATTTGCAATCCTCATGGCAACCTCAAATTAAAAAGCATACAACAGATACACAAAAAATAAAAACAAGAAAGTAGAACACACTATCAGAGGAAATAACCTTCACGGAAAGGAAGACAGGAAGGAAGGAAAAAAGGAAGAGAAGACCACAATGCAACCAGAAAACAAATAACAAAATAGCAAGAATAAGTCCTTACTTGTCAATAATGACATTGAATGTAATGGACTAAATTTTCCAAACAAAAGACAGAGTGAGTGTCTGAATGGATTTTTAAAAAAGATCCATTGATCTATTGCCTACAAAAAAGACACTTCCTCTATGAAGACATACATAGACTGAAAATAAAGGGATAGAAAAAGGTATTTCATGCAAATGGAAAGCAAAAAAGTGGAAGTAGCTACCCTTATATCAGACAAAATAGATCTCAAAACAAAAATTATTAAGAGACAAGATCATTACATGATGATAAAGGGGTAAATTCATCAAGAGGATATAACAATTATAAATATATATGCACCCAACACAGAAGCACCCAGATATATAAAGCAAATAGTTTTAAAGCTAAAGAGAGAGCTAGATTCCAATACAATAATAACTGGAGACTTCAACACCCCACTTTCAGCATTGGACAGATTATCCAGAGAGAAAATCAACAAATCAAAAAAAAAATCTGCGCTCTCTACCAAATGGACCTACTAGATATTTATAGAACATTTCATTCAGCAGCTGCAGAATACACATTCTTCTCCTCAGCACATAGGTTATTCTCAAGGATAGACCATACAACACCTTAAAAATTTGAAATTATTTTAAGTATCTTCTCTGATCACAAGGGGTAGACCTAGAAATCAATGACAGGGTGAATTTTGGAACATGCAAAAACACATGGAAATTAAACAATATGCTCCTGAATGACAAGTGGGTCAATGAAGAAATTAAGAAGAAAATTTAAAAACTTCTTGAAGCAAAGGAAAACAGGAACACAACATACCCAAACCTATGGGATACAGTGAAAGCAATAAGAAGAGGAAAACCTATAGTAATAAATGCCTACATCAAAAAAGTTAAAAAAGAAAAAGCTTCAAATAAACTGAATGATACATCTTAAAGGACTAGAAAAGCAAAATTAGTAGAAGAAAAAAATAATAAAGACCAAAGCACAGAGGAAAATAGATCATTATACCAAAATGACACATGTACTCATATGTTCATCACTATGCTATTCACAATAGCTAAGACGTGGAATAAACCTAGGTGCCCATCAGTGGTGGACTGGATAAAGAAAATGTGGTACATATATACCATGGAATACTATGCAGCTATAAAAGTGAATTAAATTATGTTTTGCAACAACATGAATGGAGCTGGAGGGCATAATCCTAAGCAAATTAATGGAGGAATGGAAAACCAAATACTGCATGTTCTCACTTATAAGTGACAGCTAAGCATTGTGTCTCACGAACATAAACATGGGAACCATGGACACGATGGACTTCTAGAAGTGGGAGGGAGTGAGAGGGGCATGGGGCAAAAAACTAGCTTTTGGCTTATGCCTGTAATCCCAGCAATTTGGGAGGCCGAGGTGGGCAGATCACCTGAGGTTGGGAGTTCAAGACCAGCCTGACCAAAATAGAGAAACCCTGTCTCTACTAACAACAACAGCAAAAACAACAAAATTAGCTGGATATGGTGGCATATGCCTGTAATCCCAGCTACTTGGGAGGCTGAGGCAGGAGAATTGCTTGAACCTGGGAGGCAGAGATTGCAGTGAGCCGATTGCACTCCAGCCTGGGCAACAAGAGCAAAACTCTGTCTCAAAGAAACAAACAAACAAAACAAAACAAAACAAAAAAACTAGCTTTTGGGCACTATGCACACTGCCTGAGTGCAATGTACCCATGTAATAAACATACATTTGTACTCCCTGTAACTAAAAGTTGAAAAAAAAATTTTTTTTAAATATCTAAACAGAAATTAATACCATTGAAATGAAAAACAATACAAAAGATCAAGAAAATGAAAGTTGGTTTTTTGAAAAGATAAACAAAATTGACAAACCTTTAGGCAAACTATGAAAAAAAAAGAGAAGAGTTAAATAATCAGAGAAGGAAAAGGAAACATTACAGCCAAGACTGCAGAAATTCAAAGACTCATTAGAGGCTGCTATGAGCAACTATGTCAATGAATTGGAAAACCTAGAAGAAATGGATAAATTTCTAGACATGTACAACCTACCAAGATTGAACAATGAAGAAATCCAAAACCTGAACAGACCAATAACAAGTAATGAGATTTGAAGCCATAATAAAAAGTCTCCCAGTGAAGAAAAGCCCAGGACTTGATGACTTCACTGATTAATTTTTCCAAACATTTAAAGAAGAACTAATACCAATCCTACTCAAACTATTCTGAGAAGTAGAGAAAGAGGGAATACTTCCAAACTCATCCTATGCGGCCAGTATCTCCCTGATACCAAAACCAGACAAGACACATCAAAAAAAAAAAAAGAAAGAAAAAAAGAAAAAGAAAACCACAGGCCATTATTCCTGATGAAGTTATGCAAAAACCCCCAACAGAATACTGGCAAACCAAATTCAGCAACACATTAAAAAGATCATCCATAATGATCAAATGGGATTTAGCCCATGGATACATGGATGATTCAACATATACAAATCAATTAATGTGAGAAATCATATTAACAGAATGAAAGGCAAAAACCATAAAATAATTTCAATTGATGCTGAAAAAGCATTTGATAAAATTCAACATCCCTTCATGAAAAAAAAACTCTCAAAAAACTGAGTATAAAAGGAACATACCTCAACACATTAAAGGTCATATATGACACACACACAGCTAGTATCATACAAAATGGGGAAAAACTGAAAGCCCTTCCTCTAATATCTGGAAAAAAACAAGGATGTTCATTTTCACTACTGTTATTTAACATAGTAGTGGAAGTCCTAGCTACAGAATCAGATAAGAGAAAGACAGAAAAGGCATCCAAACTGAAAAGGAAGAAATCAGATTATCCTTTTGCAGATGGCATTATCTTCTATTTGGGAAAACCTGAAGACTCCACCAAAAAACTACTAGAACTGGTAAACATGTTCAGTAAAGTTGCAGGATACAAAATCAACATACAGAAATCAGTAGCATTTCTACATGTCTACAGTGAACAACCTGAAAAAGAAATCAATAAAGTAATATCATTTAAATTGCCACAAATAAAATAAAATACACACGAATTAACTTAACCAAAGGAGTGAAAGATCTCTACAATGAAAACTATAAAACACTGATGTGAGAAATTGAAGAAAACACAAAAGAAGACACAAAAGATATTCCATGTTCATAGATTGGAAGAAACAATGTTGTTTAAATGTCTCTATTACTCGAAGTAATCTACAGATTCAATGCAGTCTCTATTGAAACACCAATGGCATTCTTCACAGAAATAGAAAAAAAAATCCTAAAATGTATATGGAACCACAAGAGACCCAGAATACCCAAGGCCATCCTGAAAAAAAAAAAAAAAGAAGAAGAAGAAGAAGAAGAAAACTGGTGAAATCATATTACCTTACTTCAAATTATACTTCAGAGCTATTGTAATCAAAACAGCATGGTACTGGCATAAAAACAGACACATAGACCAATAGAACAGAATAGAGAACCCAGAAATAAATCCATACATCTACAATGTACTCATTTTTGACAAAGGTGCTAAGAACATGCATTAGAGTAGAAACAATCTCTTCAATAAATGGTGCTGCAATAACAGAATATCCATATGCAGAAGAATGAAACTAGACCCCTATCTCTCACCACATACAAAATTAAACCAAAATGGATTAAAGACTTAAAATCTAAGATCGCAAACTGTGAAACTACTACAAGAAAACGTTGGCAAAACTTTCCAGGACTTTGGACTGGGCAAAGATTTCTTGAGTAATACCTTGGAAGCACTAGTAACCAAAGCAAATGTGATCACATAAAGTTAAAAAGCTTCTGAACAGCAAAGGAAACAATCAACATAATGAAGAAACCCACAGAATGGGAGAAAATATTTGCAAGCCACCCATCTGAGAATGGAATAATAATCAGAATATATAAGGAGCTCAAACAACTCTATAGGAAAAAGTCTAATAATCCAATCAAAAAATGGGCAAAAGATCTGAATAAACATTTCCAAAAGAAGACATACAAATGGCATGAAAAGGTAGTCAACATCATTGATCATGAGAGAAATGCAAATCAAAACTGCAATGAGATACCATCTCACCCAGTTAAAATGGCTTATATCCAAAAGCCAGACAAGAACAAATGCTGGTGAGGATGTGGGGAAAAGAGAACCCTTGTATACTGTAGTGAAAATGTAAACTATTACAACCACTATGGAGAACAGTTCAGAGGTTCCTCAAAAACTAAAAATAGAACTACCATATGATCCAGCAATCTCAAAGTACATACTGAAGTACATACTAAGAACATACCCCAAGGAAAAGGAAGTGCATACCCCCCAAAAAGGAAATCACTATATCAAAGAGATATCTGTATTCCCATGTTTATTGCTGCACTATTCACAATAGCCAAGATTTGGAAGGAACTGACGTGTCCATCAACAGATGAATGGATAAAGAAAATGTGGTATATACACAATGGAATATTATTCTGCTATAAAAAGAATGAGATCCTGCTAATTGTAACAACATGGGTGGAACTGGAGTACATGATGTTAAGTGAAAAAAGCCAGGCACAGGAAGACAAACTTCACCTGTTTTCATTTATTTATGGGAGCCAAAAATTAACACAATTGAACTCATGAAGATAGAGAGTAGATTATAGTTACCAGAGGCTGGGAAAAGTAGTGGAGGGAAGGAGTGGGGAGTGAGATGATTAATGGGTACAAAATATAGTTTGAATAGATCTAGCATTTTGATAGAACAATAGCGTGACTAGAATCAACAATAATTTATTGTACATTTTTAAATAACCAAAAGGGTATAATTGGATTATTTGTAACACAAAGAAAAAATAAATACTTGAGGTGATGGATACCCCATTTACCTTGATGTGATTATTATACATTGTATGCCTGTATCAAAATAGCCCATACACCCCATAAATATATACACCTACTATTCATCCAAAAAAATTAAAAATTAAAAAAATTTAAAATAGGATTACCATTTTATCTATCAGTCCCACTTCTGGGTATATATCCAAAGGATATAAAATCAGAATGCTAAAGAGCCATCTGCATTCCTATGTTCATTGCAGCACTATTCACAATAGCCAAGACATGGAATCAATGTAAATATTCATTGACAGATGAATGGATAAAGAAAATGTGGTGTACATATATATATATATATATATATATATATACACACAGACATTCACAAACACAGTGGAATATTATTTGGCCTTTAAAAAGAAGGAAACCCTGCCATTCGGGACAACATGGGTGAGCCCGGAGACATGCTAAGTAAAATAAGCCAGATATAGAAAACAAATACTGCATGATCTCACTTATATGTTGAATCTAAAATGGACAAACACATAGAAGCAGAGAGTAGAATGGTGGTTGTAAGGGGCTGGGAGGAGAGACGAGAGGTGTTCGTCAAAGGATAAAAAGTTTCAGTTATGCAAAATAAATAAGATATGGAGATCTACTTTATAAGGCCTATGATTAGAAATATTGTGTTGTATACTTAAAATTTTCCAAGAGGGTAGATCTCATATTAAGTGCTCTTACTGAAAAAGTTGAAAAAAGAAAAACAAAGAGGATGGGAGGAAACTTTTGGAGTTGAGGGATATGTTTATGGTATCCATAGTGATGACGGTTTGATGGTTTCATGGTGTATAATTATCTCCAAACACAGTAAGTTGTATACATTAAATATCTACAGCTTTTTCTATGCCAATCATACTTCAATAAAGTGATTAAAAATTTATTTTTCTTCAAGCATAATTTTCTTTAGTTCTGACCTAATTTCTTTCTATTGCTGAGATGTAGAGTTGTTGCTCAATTGAGTCAGGTGGGTTAGGAGGTTTAATAACTCCATTACCTGAGTCCATGCAATGATGCTTTCCACATCCTGCCCTCACAATCACTCATGCTCCCCAACCTCAGTACCCCCACCTGGCACAGTGACACCTGGTGCTTTCTAAACCTTGGAACTGTTTCCCTTCCTCTCTCCCAACCTCATATCCTTCTATCTCAATCCACCTTTCAGTTCCTTCCTGTCCATGGTATTCATCCACCTAGCCTAGAAACAGTGGTGTGCTGGTAAGTGTGTAACAACTGCCTAGGCATGACGGGGAGGTGGCTGATTTGTAGCACTTGCCAATTTCTATAGTGTAAACGCTCCAATCATGGGCATATTTCAAGCCAGTTTAACAAGTAGCTCATAGAATTCCTGGAAATTTCATAATCAGTTTTCTCAAAGGTAGGCAGCTTCTAGCACATCACTGACTGAAGCCTTCTCTTGGCTTACCACTTACTTATCTTTCTCTTCTTTGTTGTGCAACTTCTTCAAGAGCAATCTACAATCATTGCTTATACTTCCTAACCTTGCAATCTCCCCTGAGACAATCTGGTTTTTAGCTCTGCAAGGTCATTACTAATCTTGCCATTGTTATTACAGAAATAATCCAAGCAAAAACCCAAAAGCAAAAACAAACCTTTAAGGACAAAAATGAATAAGAATGTAAGAGAAGTATCATCCATGAGCCTTGAATTGCAAAACTACACCCTTGCTCCTCCTTTTCTCTAACCTCTCTGCATATTGGTCCCTAAGCCACCTCTTCCTTCTGCCTGGAGCTCCTCCTTCTTTGGCTTCCACAACACTGCGTTCTCCAGTTTTCCTGGCTCTCTCATTACAGCTTCTTTGTCCCCTCCTCTCCCACTTCCTCCTCCACCCCCACAATGTCCATGTCCCAGAGCTCTGTCCTCAGCCCTCTCTCTTCTCTTCATCTCTCCATCCACCTTGATGACTCATAAGCCTTTCTGCATGGGAATCTCTTCTCTGAGCTCCAGTTAGATCCTCAGTTGCCTGCAGGCGCTCTCTTCTTAGCAATCTGAGTAACCCAGGATAGAATCTGCCAGCATGACCTTCATTATCATCTTTGTCGTCTGTATTTTCCCTGTTTCTGTCTACAGAGGCCACCATTCTTCCTGTCACTAAAGCTACACACAGCAAATAACTCTCTATGCTCTCACCCACACATCCTCCTTGGTGCCTCTCCAGATACCTTTTGTTCCATCTTCACCACCGTAGTGTAGATTATCATTGCCTATTGTCACATCTTCTGGACTCTAGAATTGCTCAGAATTCTTCAATAGATAAGAAACCAGCTATAAGGTGTGTATATTAAAGTATCACTTGACTGTTTTCATCTTCCTAGTGAAACCCCTTTGCTTACCCTTGAAGTTCCAAGTTAGCCTGGCACTCCAGGCCTCCCATGGCATGATCTCTCATCACCTCCCAGCATTACCTGTCACTCCACCTCTCCTGTTTCTACATATCCAGATTTGCTCATCTTCAAAGCCAAGTTCAAATGCCACCCCTTCTGTGAACTCTTTCCTGAGCCCCCGCCTCTGCCAGCTGTAAAGAATTGCACCTCCATTCTTTAAACTTTCAGAACACTGATGTGTATTATGACACATCAGCTTCTTCTTTGCATCGCTGTCATCTGTGGAAGAAAGGAGGAGAATGAACATTGATTAGGTCCATTCTTGCACTAGGACTTTTTATTAGCAACTTCAGTGTTTATATGACTCAGTGAGGTGCATGATACTACCCCCTTTTACAGGAAATGTTGGCTCAGACTGGCATCTTGAAATTGGATTCTGATGGTAGCCTGTCTAACTCCATGTGCTCTTACCTCTCCATGCGCACGTGTGTGTGTGTGTGTGTGTATGTGCATGTGTGTGTGTGCATACGCGCATGCCTTAGCTTCCCTCTGCATGGTAACCTCCTTGAGAGTAAGGATCTTGTTTTTCATTTTCCCATACCTCACATTCTCAGTGCAGGGTTTGGCACATGGCTGGCACTCGGTGAGCACTGCAGACCAAACGAAGGATGGATTGACGGATGGACCTCCCCGGTTCCATTTCCTAGCTGCACTGAGGATTGCAGCTGTGCATTCCAGAGTTACACTGGCTGTAAATTTCTCACCGTCCATTCACATCTTGATGTTTTTTCCTGCTCTCTATGTCCTACTTCTGTGTTTCTCTTAGATTGACAGGCTTTGGGGAGGCAGATATTGAATCTGTGGAATGCTTTTGTCCAGATCCTGAGCCTAACAATCAGCAAATGATTTCTGGTAATGAGAATAAGTTGTTTTTCAGGATGATTTTGTGCTGCTTTTTGGACCAATTCTGCTTGCGTTTATTTCCTTCACCTCATTTTAAAGGATGGAAACTTCAAGTAGAGTTGACTTTGGCATCAGTCATTATGAAAATTATTCACTGTGGAGACCCACAGACAATTTTGACCAATTCTACATCCGCCTGCCCCCAGCTAGTTGCCAATGCCCTTGTTCTGCATGGGCACAGGGCTGCCCTGCAAGCCACACTCTGGTCCGGACTCCCTGCTAAGCTGAACTGTCCTCTGCCTCTGCTAGATATGCTTAACTAGTCTTATAAACTAACTGGGACTAGACAACTGTTCATGGAATTCCTTACTCTTCCCAGTTGATCCATAGCTTTCCGAATTAATTTAATTGAAAAAAAAGTAAGAAATGGTGGGAACTCAGGCACCACAGTCCCCTGTTGGGAAAGATATTTTAGGGGCAGGGTCTTTTCTGAGGATCCTCCTATTGCACCTTGTGGGGGGCCCAAGGCAGTAACTGGATGGCTGGCCTTGTCCACACCCATCTCCCCACATCCCTAACACACTCCACTTAATGTGCAGTCAGGAAGTGCCACACTCTCATTGCTGACCCTGTTAACCATCTGATATGAGATATGACTCACAAACTAGTGACAAATATAAATCTGATTTCCCTGAAGAATAAGGGTGACATACCCTGTGTGGGGCTGGGCACTGTCCTGGGCTGAGGGAATGGTTGGCAAAGCCAGCCAAGGAGTCTCAAAGACAAGCTGGGCCAGGGATTCTACTCTTCTGACTCCTCATCTATAAGTGATGCCTCTGACAGAATGTCACACTGATCCATCCCATGACACACCACCCCTTTGGTGGAAGCAGGGAGAGAAGAGAATGTAATCTTGTCTGCTGACAAGGAGGCCCCTGGGACCCCAGAGCTCTTGGCAGGGTGTTCACTGTCCTGCAGATGGTGGACTGGCAGGACCCTGCACTTGTTTTTGCTTTTTCACAAATGCCAGAGAGTCTCTGACTCACTTGGCGTGTTCCTTTGATATTAGAAAATCCTTGTTTGACCTCCAAATTCATGCACAAATCCTCTCAAGGCCCTGGATTTATGGTGGATGAATTTCATGGGCATCAATAGTTCTGAGCAGCTGCTGTGGTATTTCTGAACTTCTGAATGCACATTCATTCCCATGAAGTGCTCCAGGGACATCTAAGCCCTTGGACGCTTCCTCCTCCGCCTGTCCTCTTTGTGTCCCAAATTGTAGGTTATTGCAGCTATTGCTGCAACTGCTCTGGGCTCATTCAGTAAAAGACTGTCCCTTTTAATCCAGCATTAATAAAATGTGTTCTGGTTTATTTGCATACATTTATTTGTATCTTATCAGTGTATCACGAGATGAAATGTAACATTAGAAAGTATAGTTTCTCTACTGTGACTATAAATAATGCTAATTATTATTAGCCACTTTGTGGATGTGGGAAACATTTCATTTGTGTCAAGGTGATATATTCAAAGACAGAGTCCACACCCACGATAGAAGGGTTAGGAACTAATAGATAAATGTCAGACACCACAGATAGAGACACAGGTAGATAGATAAATGATATATATATACACACACTTACGCACATTATATTGGTACACATTATTTATAATTTTAAATATGTAAGATATTTATGTTTTACATCTGTAAATGTGGAGAGGTGCTAGTCTCAACTACTCAATAATGGGAATTCAAAGTCTTTGCTTTAGGGAGAAGAAAACTGAGGCCAGACGCTGCGAGAGAGGAGAACAGGCTGAGTTCCCAAAGGAAATGAGGTCCAGTCTCCTGCACAATCACAGTCCTGTAGCTATGTGCTGGCTCTTGGCCTGACACCATGGGTTCACCTCGGACTTCACCAGGTCACAAAGGAAGGCAGATGCTCACAGCTGTTCCCAGACATCTGCAGAGGCAGGCAATGGCCCAGGGTGCGTCACAAGGCAAGACCATGCCAGTGCTCCAGGGAATTCACCCGGAAGTGCTCTGGGAACTCAGCCTTGGGAAAGACCTGGCTTGTGCACTTGACCTTCCAGCCGGAGCAGGAAGTAGTCCCTAGCAGCAGCTGCATCCTAGAATCTGAGGAACGGTGCAATCCGGACTTGGCGTTGAGGAATGAGCTTTGAAACAGCCTTTTAAACTGTAATAGTTTGAACAGTTTCTCAGCCTCTTAGAATCATCATAATGAAAAGCACAAATGTGATCTTTACTTTAGAGGCAAGATCCTCTAATCCAGTGGATCTGAGATGCCAGTCTCACAACCAACTGCGTCCAAAAATCTGGTAACCTTGCTGAGCATACAGATTCCTACCCGCCATTCTGAATTCTCACATAAGTAGGTGTATTAGAGTGTTTTCACGCTGCTGATAAAGACATACCCAAGACTGGGCAATTTACAAAAGAAAGAGGTTTAAGGGACTTACAGTTCCACGTGGTTGGGGAGGCCTCACAATCACAGTGGAAGCCAAGGAGGAGCAAGTCACATCTTACATGGATGGCAGCAGGCAAAGAGAGATTGGGCAGGGAAACTCCCATTTTTAAAACCATCAGATCTCATGAGACTTATTCACTATCATGAGAACAGCAAGGAAAAGACCTGCCCCCATGATTCAGTTGTCTCCCACCAGGTCCCTCCCATAAACTATGAGAGCTACAAGATGACATTTGGGTGGGGACACAGAGCCAAACCATAACAGCAGGTCTGGAGTGGGCCCTGGGATCCACATTTAATCCAGATGATGTCACATCCAGATTTGGGGTCACTGTCCTGGTCCATCTCCCTACAAACATAGAAATCCCTCCCACAATATTCCTGAGCCAAGGAGTCTTAACATTAATCCTTTCTCTTACAGAGCTGAAAATTGCCACAGAGCAATGATCACCTGTCTGCCCTGGTTTACCCACTGGCACAGTAGATCAAAGCCCTCTGGATTTGAGGGGCTAGTACTACAGCCCAGGGCAGGGGAATCAGTGTGTTTGTGCATGCATGTGTGGGTGCATGTATATTTCATGCATGCTCACATATGTTGGGGTGCTGGCTAGGGAAAGTACAAGGCAGAAGGGAAACGGACATTTAGAGATCAAATGAAAGCTGACATATGTCATCCAGCAGCCATCAAGAACCAAGGGAAGCAGAGATTGGGGCAGATGGAAAAGGACAGGTGT